>CATKHJ010182565.1:0-16360 GCA_949750685.1 Vernicia montana
CATTTGCAAATCATGTCTGGACCCTCATATTCATAATCGGGTCGATTTCTTCTTCGCACTAACACATTCGATGTTACCTGTTGAGATGAGCTTGTAGAACTCATAGACATTTTCATGTTATTGATTTGGGGTAGAGAACGATTAGGGATTTTGGGGAAAATAATTGGGGATTTAGGGATTTTGAGTCTTTATAACAGTAAAGAACATAAAATATAAATAATATTATTATTTTATCATTTTAAACGTTTATTATTATTTATTATTATTTAATTCATAAACATAACAGTGTGGGAGACGCGTTGCTTTTTGGTCAAAAAAGGGCTTATGTGGCTTTTATAGAAGAGTTCAAGTGTCCAAATTAGCCAAAAAATATTATGAGCGTGTATTTGGTACATATGCAAAAGTTGAGGGGGGAAAATGGCCTTTAACCCTTAAAGAATGATCATAAAAGATTAATAATATAGGCCTAAATATTGTGATATGTATTTTGGATCTAAGTATGGGCTAAATCCTAGTTGAATTTTGACTCAAATTAGAGTGATGATTGAAGAATCCTAATTATATTTCTATATAAATATAGACTATGTCCTGTCTCTTATCTACGTGATATGTAATCTCTATCAATTAAGAGCTTGTAGGATAAAAGAGGATGAACCTGACTGTTCCACCGACATATGTGCGTGGTTGATTGTATTATTATTTCAGATTGATTAATTAGGTTTGTTTATGCGAGCAGCATCAAAATTATTATAAGTCAATTAATTTATTGCAATTTCTGTAATTTTAATTTATGTATTGGGCTTATTGATTAATTTTATATTATTTAAAATTATGGGTTAGCGTGATAGTCCAAAATATTATATTATATAGTCAATTATTAAAGAGTGATCATAAAAGATTAATGGATTGGGTCTAATTATTATGATATGTATTTTAAATCTAAGTGTGGGCTAAATTTTAGTTTGATTTTGACTCCTATTAGGATTATGATGGGAGAATCCTAATTAGATTCCTATATAAATATAAGAAAATTTTAGCTTACACCAAGTGCATAAATTTATCTCATATACCAAACCAATGAATGATGAAATATCCATAAATATATGCTATGTTCTCTTTCTCTCTTATTATCTACATGATATGTAATCTCTACCTATTAAGAGTTTGTAAAATAAGAGAGGATGAACCTGACTGTTTTACGGATATATGTGTGTGGTTGATTATATTATTATTTCAGATTAATTAATTAGGTTTGTTTATGCGAGAAGCATCAAAATCATTGTAAGTCAATTAATTTATTGTAATTTATGTGATTTTAATTTATGTATGTGTGCAAACCAAAGTATAACCTAGCGGTAAGTGCATATTCCCTAGATCAATTTCCCCTCCCCAACACTAAAAAAAAAACATGTGTATTTTGAGTTTTATATATATATATATATAACTCAAAATATTCACGACTAGTTGGAGTGGATTAATCCAAGTTTAATTCTAGATTGGATTGGAAATGATTAAACTTTCATCCTCCTAAATCCGAACCCAAAATCAGTAATATATACAAATAGATTGAATTTCAACTCGAACCTGTATGAATATTTAGATTCATTTCTGAATCATACATTTAGATAATACGGGTCTATTGGATTGGATCCAAACTCAAAAGCTTATCATACATTTATTTATATTGGCCTCTGGCATCTATTTTGACAAATTTTTCTTTATTTTACATGTCTTCAGTTACCCGAGCTCAATCAAAGGAATCTCAAAAGGTTATCAATATGAATTTTTCTTTTTTGACAATTCAACTCTCTATTCAATTAAGAATTATATGTGGATATAAATAATTACATATGGAACATTGCATGCATGTATCTGTAATGGAGAACACGATAATGCATACAAGTTTTCAAGGAAGGGAGGCAATAGCGGCGGGATACATGGCTCGTACAATGCACTAAGTGGGCAATAATTTTAGGCAGTGAAAAAAAAATGGTCTTCTAAACACTATTGCTCAGGGCAGTCATCAATATATAAGTGGGCCCTTTTCTTTTTTTCTTTTTTTTTTTTTCAAAGGCTAATAAATTGGTCAAGATATTATGGCTACACAATATAGAGAAATGGGTAATTCTTACCTACATTGGGTGTATATATCACAACAAATAAAAAAGTGACACGTATGTATGAGTGTTTTACACTTTGGCATTGAATGATTAATACGTACTTAATTATTTAAACTAATGAATATGTGTCAATCATGTATCGGTTTGGTATATAGATAGAGACATACACTTAGTGTAGGTAAGAATTTTCCTATAGAAATAATCTTCAGTCTTTTGATAATTATCATTAAATAAGTATTATAATAATAATAATAGACTCATTTTCAGGATTGAAACGTTCCAGAATTGAAAATTTTCGAGTTCAATGATATTAGAGTCGTA
The DNA here is from genome assembly GCA_949750685.1 of Vernicia montana. Classification (NCBI taxonomy): domain Eukaryota; kingdom Viridiplantae; phylum Streptophyta; class Magnoliopsida; order Malpighiales; family Euphorbiaceae; genus Vernicia; species Vernicia montana. The sequence continues at coordinate 2,442 of CATKHJ010182565.1, forward strand.
ATCAATGAACTTTTATTTAATAGTATTGAAATCATTACTAAAGTTAAAAGATTTAAAATTTGAATTCCAGTCAAAACTAAATTTATTAAAAAAAAAAAAAAAGTTGAAATTCGTGCTTAAAACAACAAAGAAAATCAATCAAATTAAACAAAAACGGCTATATATATGATAATTCTTTTATAGGAGGTAATATATAACGTCAATCAATTGTTGGTTTACTCACATTGTAAATAAATTAAAAAAAAAAATTATAGGTTTTATAGAACTTCAAAATGAATGACTTTCGGCAATGGAAAGGAATCAAAATAAGAAATGGTTTTTGAGGCAAAGTTCCTTTTGCCAAGATGAGAAGGTCTTTCAACACTTGTTATGGTAAAACATGTAGTGGCCATAGCCTCCTTTTCACTCACTCACTATGAAGGTGGTAAGGGGCACTTATAATTGCTCTCTATAAACGATACATATATGGGTTAGTATATATATATATATATAAAACAGGGAAAAAGGACAAATCCCCAACGCATTGCCAGTCTTAGGTACGTGAGTAGAGTATTTTTTTATTTGTGAATTTACTTAAAGAAATATTAATTTAATAAGAAATGTTAAAGGAGAGGGTTATCCTGTTGTATAACCTATAATATTATTTCGGCTCATTAAATCTTTATAGTATATAAAAAAAATACTAATTAAATTGGTTAATTAAAGCAATATCTTTAATTTTCTTTTTTTATTTGTTTGTTTGTTTTCTTTACTTATTTTAGGGTTTCTTTTTGCTGAATTCTTTGGTGCACAAAGCCAACCACTATTTTCCACCAATAGGAAATTGAAATGAATGGGGCGGTTTGATTATGTTTTGTTTTTATTATTAATTAAAACTCTAATTATTGAAAATGGGTTTAATTTTTGTGGCATATAAAATGATGATATTAGCATTAGGTAGAGACTAATACTAAGATCTCGTTTAACATAATAAATTTTAAATTTATAGATTTGATTAAAATTTATAAATTTAAACAAAATTTGTGAAATAAAAAACTTATATCTTATGTAGTTTTTAAATCTTTTATTTTTGAAAATTTTAGAGCATATTAAATTTTAATAAATTTATAAAATATAATTTAATTTTTTAAATCAGATAAAAAAAAATTACAATTCATAAATTTTATAAAATTTATCGCTGAAATTCATAAATAAAAAAAAAATAAAAAAAAAAAAAAAAAAAAGGCTAAGTTTGAAGAAAAAGTTGGCTTGAGTTGGGAGACACATACCACTTTATCACCAACCATTTATCGAATATAAAAAAGATTGAAAATTATCGTTCATGACACGTGGCCTAAACTTATTCGATTCAAAGTTTAACATTGATGAGCTTTGGACAATGATGGGTTTTGAATTTTGATTGATATATCCGATATTAGAAGATTCTATTCATAAAGAGAATACTATTAATTATTCCAAGTTTAACAATAAACATAAGATTTAATTTCAATAAACATAAAAATTGAAATTATTGGATCTTATAATACTTCCATTGATTCATAAAATAAGTTTGGTTTTCAAATAGAAATGTATATAATAATTAATCCGTGTGTGAACATAAAAATTTGATATTTTCATTAAAAGATATTATAGTCTCATTTTAATTAAAGTTGAAAGTTACAATTATGAAAATTCAACAAATCTAAAAAAATATCTACAATTGAATTGAATTTAATTTTTACCTAAAAAGCAAGGCATTAATAAAAAGGCAAAATGTCAAAGAATTGATTCCCGATAATATCTAAAAATGAAGGGTGTAAAAATGCTTTGGTAATGTATGAATCAAAATTAATATTGAAAAAAAAAAAAAGAAATTGAGAAATGAAGATTACGACTAAGATTAAGACTTAAACTCTATTTGATTTATCGATTATGGTTAGTTATTAGTGCCTAACAATTATCTGTCAACAACTAACAATGGGTGGCCAACAATTAAAGAGTCAATCGCCAATTACTAAAAATTTCATATTTTCAGAGTTTCAATTATAATTTTAAATTATTAACTAGTCACATGCAGGATTTTAAAACGCAATTTTAATCATTGATTTTACTAAATGTTTTAGATTGATATTTAAAATCGCTCACGGGCAACTTATAAGACCTTTTGAAAATATATATATATATATATAAATATAGAAGAGGCTCAAATATATTTAGATGGTAAATATAATAAGAATACAGTAAAATCAAATTGTGCATATTATATGAAAAAATAAGAGAAAAAAATAGTAGAAAAAAGCAAAGAAATAAAGAGTAGGACCCTTAATTTTTTTGTAGTACAAATATTAAAATTGAAAGGAGCGAAGATGTCCTTAGAAAGGCAACTGTAGGGGGGGGCTCCCCAATTATCCAAACTGCGGCACATCAGTACCAATGTGCACGAACACTGACCAACCAAACATTGTCTTTATGTTTCAACTTGCAAACAAATTAATTTAAAGCATCTCTCTTCATGTTTGTATGCAAAATGATGCCCAAGTTATTCTATTATCATCCTCATCTTCATCATCCTTGGTGTGCTACCCAATCATCACAAATCACAAGGTTATTGTATTTTAATCATTATGAGGTTATTTCGAGTTTCATTAATGACAATTTATTTTAGATTATCTTAATTTTAATTGAAATTATTCCGACTTAAAATCTCATAATTTTATAAATGATTATAGGTTGGATTGGAGCTATTCAAACTCCTTTTTAGTATATTCACACTCTTGAAGTAAAAAATTTATTAATAATATTCCTTCGTATTTAATATCATACAATATAAAATAAATATTTGTATAAGATTTTTAAAAAGATGAAATAGATATTCTTATAAATTTTAATTTATTTCAAAACTTATTGTTTGCTATTTTTACTATAAAGGTTATTTGAGATAATAGTGAGATTTTGTTTTTTTTTTTTGTAAATTTTGTTGATAGAATTGACATATTGATTTGTTCTTATATATTATCATAAAAAAAAAAACTTAATTTTAAATGATTTAATTACAATAGTACTTTAATTGTATTGGTAGGATACATAAATTAATATTTTATTTAAATTCTAAATTAATATAATTTTTTAGGGATAAATAAATAAAATTTAAACATGTGTGAAAATAATAATTTGAAGAATATTTTAGTATTATTAATTGTCTAATTTTTATATTAATCTTAATATAATTTTCTTTTAAATAAATTATCAATTTATATTTTTTTTTTATCTCCTGAAAGGTAATTTATTAATGGGTTAATAATTAATTTGTAAATAACTATATGTATATGTTATTTAATTTATTACTTTTTATAACTCTATGAACTTTCAATTTTAATTAGGATCATATTTTGAATTTTTTGAATTTTATTATTATTTTAATTTTAAACAAAATTAGACTTGAATTTATTGATATGGCATACTTAATTTTTTTTTTGTTAATTAATAAATTTTTTACTTAAGAATAATATGATGAGGTTAAATTTTTTTTTTTAAAAAAAAAAGAGAAACCTACCTAGTCGCCTAAATTTTAATGGCATACCTAAAAAGTCATTAATTAGCTTGAATAATTATAAATTTGGTGTTCGAATTTTTTGAAAATTTTCTATTTTGGTGTATGGACTAAATCTTTTTGCAATCAAATATTTGAACGGAGCAAAATTATATCAATGTGATGCCTTGCTCCGATTTGAGTGTTTCCTGAGTGTTGACTCAGCTATGTGGGGCTCGATATCTCACAAACAGACATGTCAACTCAGTTTTTCACTAACAACTCAAATTAAAAGACCAAATTACCCTTATTTCTCTCTCAGTTTCTCTCCTCCTCTCCTTTCTTCTTCTTCTTTACTGTAAATTCCTAAAATAAAATCAATATACTTTTTCTTGTGTTTTTGTTAATCGGTTTTATTTTAGTTTTACATTACTATTAAAATGTACCCATTTCATAGATAAAATCCACACTTAACACACTTTCTTTCTTTCTTTCTTTTTTGGGGTTTTTAATTCTACAAATTCTTATTCTTAGATCTACACAATTCAACTTACAAGAAAGGAGAGGAGGAGAGAAGCTAAGAGAGAGATAAGGGTAATTTAGTCTTTTAATTTAAATTGTTAGTGGAAAGCTAAGTTGGCATATCTGTTTGTGAGATATCGGGCCCTACATGATACGAACCACAAGTATATTAAACTTGAGACTCAATATCTTTACTCTTGGAAATAACTCATTGAAAAGCTAAATCAAATTTCACCAAATCCTCCACCCAAATTCAACCCATGAAAGAGAAACTTGGAATAAAATACTCTCAAAATAATTAGTTTTGATTGTATGAACCTTGATTCAAGCTAGAATCAAATATAAGAGAAATGACTCTTAATTCATTTTTTCATTCAAAAACATAATGTGTTCCTCCATTACAATTTTGCCCATATTAGTCTTGGAACAACCCTCCAAGAATAGGAAAAGTCGAAAGCCAATTAAGACAATCAAAGACAATGAATACTTGTCTTGAAATAATCCTCCAAGACTAGAAAAAAGCCAACTAAGATAATCGAAGGCAATGAATACTTGTCTTGGAATAATCTTCCAAAACTATGAAAAAAGCCAAAAGTCAACTAAGACAATTAAAAGCAATGAATACCTTTAATGGTATGTATAAGTTTAAAGCTAAGCTTAACTTATCCTAAAATTAAACAAACTGAAGTTGGGCTAAATAATTAACATACACAGCCCAAACACGAAACAAAATTAGCCCAAATGGCAAATGGAATCTGAAACTTGCATCATGATGAAACTTGTACAAATTTTGAGAATCCGAATTCCATAGAAACTTCAATCTTCAAGTTTTGCCTTCTTGTACCTGTATCAATGTTACCAAGCTTTGATTATTGTCTTGAAGTTCAAGCTTGATATTTGACTCTTCCTTGCAATTCTGAATTGTAGTAAGATCATTCCACAATCCTTGAATCATCTCATTCAATACTTTTTTGAATTTCTTCATTCTTGCTCTTGTGACGGGAACATTAGGAAGTTGAATTGGGTATTTGATCTTACATGCCTCTTTATTTGCATCATTCCCTCCCTCCTCAAGATGATTCGTCCACAAATCTTCACCATCTACATCAAAAGGAGAAAGATCAGCCACATTAAAAGTTGCACTCACATTATACTCACCATGAAGATCCAATTTGTAGGCGTTATCATTGATTTTCTCAATGACTTGAAAAGGACCGTCTCCTCTTGGATGGAGTTTTGACTTCCTCTGATTTGAAAACCGCTCCTTGCGCATGTGTACCCAAACCCACTTACCAAGTTTAAATACAACTCGCCTTCTTCCCTTGTTTACTTGGCTTGCAATTTGTTGACTCATCTTCTCAATGTTCTTATGCACATCTTCATGCAGTTTCTTCACCAAATCTGCCTTCTTTTTCCCATCTAAATTAGTTCTTTCATCACAAGGTAAAGCAACTAAATCCAAAGGGGTTAGAGGGTTAAAGCCATAAACAATTTCAAAAGGTGAAAAAACAGTAGTAGAATGCACAACTCTATTATATGCAAATTCAACAAATGGAATGCACTCTTCCCAATTCTTCAAATTCTTTTGGACAATAGCACGCAACAAAGTCCCTAAAGTTCTATTTACAACTTCAGTTTGACCATCAGTTTGTGGATGGCAAGTAGTAGAAAATAATAATTTAGTACCCAACTTACTCCACAAAACTTTCTAAAAATGACTTAGAAACCTTGCATCCCGGTCACTAACAATAGTTTTTGAAATATCATGCAAACGCACTACTTCCCTAAAGAACAAATTTGTTATATTAGTGACATCATTAATTTTATTACAAGGTAGAAAATGTGACATCTTTGAAACTCTATCAACCACTACAAAGATAGAATCATTCTCTTTTTTTGATCTAGGTAAACCCAAAATAAAATCCATAGAAATGTTAGTCCAAAGTTCACTAGAAACAAGTAAGGAAGTATACAAACCTTGATTCAAAACTTTAGATTTTGCTTGTTTGCACACAACACATCTCTTCTCATTTTAGGCCAATAGAAGTGTTTATGTAAAATATTTAAAGTTTTTGCAATTCCAAAATGTCCCATTAAACCACCCCCATGAGACTCTTTTACAAGCAATTCTCTTATAGAACAAATAGGTATGCACAATCTATTTTACTTAAACAAAAACCTATCCATTCTATAGAACTTATTATATGCAACTTTCTCACATGCTTTAAAAATGCTTGAAAAATCAGAATCATCATCATAAAGAGATTTAATATGTTCAAATCCAAGTATCCTTGCATCTAAAGCATTAAGTAAAGAATACCTTCTTGAAAGTGCATCTGCCACAATATTGTCTTTACCTTGCTTATATTTAATCACATAAGAAATTGTCTCAATAAATTCAACCCATTTGACATGTCTTTTGTTCAACTTACATTGCCCTTTTATGAACTTCAATGATTGATGATCCGTATGGATAACAAATTCCTTGGACCATAGGTAATGCTGCCAATTTTTCAAAGTTCTAACCAAAGCATATAATTCTTTATCATAAGTAGGATAGTTCAATGAGGCGCCATGAAACTTTTCACTAAAATAGGCAATTGGCCTCTTTTCTTGCATAAGAACAGCCCCAATACCTAATCCTAATGCATCACACACAATTTCAAAAGTATTAGCAAAATCAAGCAAAGCAAGAATGGGTGCTTTACAAAGCTTATCTTTTAATAAATTAAATGCATACTCTTGTTTTGTGTCCCACTTAAAAACACAATTCTTTTTAATTACCTAAGTGAGAGGTGCAGCAATGGCACTAAAATCCTTTACAAATCATCTATAAAAACTAGTCAATACATGAAAGCTCCTTACCTCACTTACCGATTTAGGAGTAGGCCAATTTTTGATAGCACTTTCCTTCTCTTCATTAACTTCAACACCTTGTGCACTTACAACAAATCCTAAAAACACAATTCTATCTAAACAAAAAGAACACTTTTTGAGGTTAGCATATAACTTTTCTTTCCTCAAAACATCAAGCACACACTTTAGGTGTTCTAAATGTTCATTCAAACTCCTAGAATATACAAAGAATATCATCAAAGTATACAACAACAAATTTCCCAATTAAGTCCCTCAAAACATGGTTCATAAGTCTCATTAAAGTGCTAGGTGCAATAGTCAAGCCAAAAGGTATAACCAACCATTCATACAAACCATATTTTGTTTTAAAAGCTGTTTTCCATTCATCACCTTCTTTCATCCTAATTTGGGGATATCCACTGTTCAAATCAATAATGCTAAAGAGAGTGGAACCATGCAATTCATCAAGCATATCATCTAACCTAGGAATAGGATGGCAATACTTTACCATTATGTTATTAATTGCATGACAATCAACATACATACGCCAAGAACCATCTTTCTTAGGTACTAGCAAAACAAGTACAGCACATGGACTCATACTTTCTCTAACATGTCCTTTAGTCATCAACTTCTTAACTTGCCTTTAAAGCTCCTTTGGTTCCTCAAGATTACTTCTATAGGCTGGCCTATTTGGAATTGAAGCTCCAGGAATGAAATTGATTTGATGCTTAATACCCCTAATGGGTGGCAAACCATTGGGTATCTCCTCGGAAAAGACATCTCCATATTCCTGTAAAAGAGAAAAAAAAAACACTAGGCAAAGAAATATTAAGATCATTAGTGTTAAGATAAAGTTCCTTGTACATAAATACAAGTATGCTTTTCTTTGAAAACCATGCTTCCTAATATCACTCCCTTTTGCATAAAAGCTCACTTGTTTCCTTTTACTCTCAACAAGCTCTTTTCCCTCTACTCTTTCTTTTTTCTCATTATTTTTGCCACTCATTTCTTTTGGAATCTCTTTTTCTTTGGCCACATCATCACTCACACTCTTTTCTTCACTCTTGTTTTCTCCTTCATTTCGAATTCTTTTAAGCTCATTCTCATAGATCTCTCTAGGTGAAAGTGGTACAAGAGTAATCTTTCTTCCATCCTTCTCAAAAGTGTAGTGATTGGTGTATCCATCATGCAACACCCTTCTATCAATTTGCCAAGGGCGTCTCAACAAGAGATGACCTGCTTGCATAGGCACAACATCAAATAAAAACTCATCTCTATACTTGCCTATCTAAGAAGCAACTAGAACTTGCCTTGTCACCCTAATTTCCCCATAATAATTAAGCCATTTAAGTTTATAATAGTGTGGATGTTTAGTAGTTGGTAACCCTAATTTCTCAACAAGTGTAGTACTAGCTACATTGGTTACACTACCCCCATCAATAATTACATCACAAACTCTATCTTGTACAAGGCATCTAGTTTGAAATAAGTTCTCTCTTTGCTGGTCATTGTCATCATGTTGGACTTGCATATTTAATGATCTTCTTACAATAAGAGATCTCCCACTTTTGGCTACTTGGAATGGATCATCCTCCTCTTCATCACTTGCATCTTCAAGAGGTGGCATCTTTTCTTCTTCACCTTCACTAGCCGAATAGTACTCCCCATCAAGCATGTACATGATTCTTTTATTTGGACAATCCCTCTTATAATGATCTACATCTTGGCATTTATAACATTTAATATTTCTTGTATTAGCAAGAGTAGAATCATTTTTACCTTTGTCCTTGCTTGAAGTGGATTGTTTGGGAGCTTCTTTGAAATCTATTTTGGGCTTGTATGATGAAGTCGTATCCTCTTTCCTCCAAGTTGATTTGGAGGACAAATTGTAAGAGGTGGAATACCGATTGGTACCCTTCTTTTGCAATTGCTTCTTAACCTTCAAATCAAGGTGAAGCAAATCTTCGAGTTCCATATATGGCTGTAACTTAACCACATTAGCGATTTCTTTATTCAACCTATTGAGGAACCTTGCCATGGTATCTTCATTATCTTCTTCCATATTGGCTCTTATCATTGCTACCTCCATCTCCTTGTAGTATTCCTTAACACTCTTGGACTCTTGAGTGAGAATTTGAAGTCGATTGTACAACTCCTTGTAATAGTGGCTTGGTACAAATCTTCTTCTCATGACAGCCTTGAGATCTCTCCACTCTGTAATAGGTCTCTCCCTATTTCTCCTTCGCTTTTGCTTGGTATCATCCCACCAAGTAATAGCATATCCATCAAATATAGCCACGACAAGCTTCAAATTCTTGGATTTAGTGTAGTTGTGGTAATCAAATACCAATTCTATCTTCTTTCCCAGTCCAAGTAAGCTTCTGGATCCATTCTTCTATGAAATGATGGAATTTTCAGTTTGATCCCACCATTGTCGTTATCTTGTCCTGCATTTGGTCGTACTTCCTCTTCCTCTTCATTATCTCCAAGTGATTCAGTCTCATCATCTTCTGGAACCCTCATTTGAACTCGCCTAGGATTAGGAGCATTGGGTTGCTGCCCCCTTGTGATCGAAGCCTCGATCCTATCCATTCTATCATTAGTTCGTCGTTCCATGGCTTGCAACATCTCTATTAAGGCTTGCATTGGATCTATCTCTCCATGTGGATTTCCTTGATTTCCACTCATCTCTAAATCTGCAAAACAATGTTAGTAAAGAAAAGAAAAAATTTCTCACTTCACTCCCTCACGCGTTTCACTCGAATAATTTTATCACTCAAGTGCACTCGTGTTTGTTTCACTCAATTCAATGGATTTTCTCTAGATGAGCTCACACTAAGCCTTTTTCCACTCGATTGCTCTTATTCAGATTAGTTGCAAAAATCAAAATTAATACAAACTCTTACTAAATTACAATGAAAACTTAAGAAATTAGAACAATAATAGGAAAAACATAAGTGACTACGCCCTAGGTTCAACCGATCCTCAAAATGCTTAAAAAAAATGAAATTTAGAAATTTATTCCAGAGGCGAACACGCCCTTATTGTTGGGCGTGTAGCCCACTGTTTCTCTGAACTTTTTTTTTTAATTTTTTTTTCAACAATTATAGTATCAGTAAACTCAAGACAGAAAAGAAAACTAATTTAAAAGAGAAACAAAATCAAGAAAGACAAACCGAATGTGAAGATCTATCAACAAAACTTTCAGAGCTTCAAATGATCGAATTTGGGCCTAAAAGTGGGAAGTATTGGTATATTGTACACGATTGTAGATCTCTGAATGAGCTTCATTTTGATATATTATGGGCCCCGTAACTCATTCTGAGTCAAAAGTTATGGCCTTCCGAAGTCAACTTGCACACAAAACTTCAAAACAAATCTTCTTTCCTTCTTCTACTATAATTTGAATTGCCCAAACAGGTATGTTTTGGGAGATTTGACCTTCCAACAACTAAATTTGATGAAACAAAAAAGAACAAAAAAGACAAAATAATACGGAAAGACAGAAAATAAGAAACAACGAACGATTTTGAATTTAATGGCTAAATCAAATTTGATTTTACCTAGGACTAAAGGAAACAACTTTTTTTTTTTTTTTGTATTTTTGTTGATTTTGACACTAAACATTAAAGAATAAATGATTACAGAAAGCGCAGAAGACACAAAAATCAAACAAAAACAAGATAAACACAAGAAACGATTTTGGATTTTTTTTTTTTTATTTTCAAATTTAATATTAAGCCAGGATTAATGATCCTAAGACCTAACAAAACAATATATTACGAAACGAAAAGAAACAGAAACAAGTAAATTGACAGGGGCAAAAAAAATAATGAATCAAAAGCCAAACGATTTAGTGATTCTTCAAGAATCAATAAATGATTTAGTGATTCTTCAGGAATCCAATAAATGATTTAGTGATTCTTCTGGAATCCAATAAACGATTTAATGATTCTTCAGGAATCCAATAAGCGATTTAGTGATTCTTCAGGAATCCAATAAACAATTTAGTGATTCTTCAGCAATCCAAATCGATTTGATTATTTGGCACAATAATGGATAGAAATAATAGAAAACGAACTGAAACAAATTAAATGAAAAGTTACGGAAATAATTAAATGAAACAGAAAGCAAAAAGAACAGATATAATATGATTTAGAGCTTAAGCTCTAATACCAAACTGATACGAACCCCAAGTATATTAAACTTGAGACCCAATATCTTTACGCTTGGAAGCAACTCCTTGGAAAGCTAAATCAGATTTAGCCCAAGTCCGCGACCCAATCCCAACTCGTGATAGAGCACCTTGGAATATGATCTTGCGATCTCCACTACACAATACCAACTCGTGAAAGAGAACCTTGGAATTAATACTAACAAAGTAATTAGCTTTGCTTGTATGAATCTTGATTCAAGCAAGAATCAAAAACAAAAGAACACTCTCTTAAGAAAAATTGAAGTTTTAATTCATTAATCAATAATCTGTCATCTTACATGAGTTATGGCCTTATATATAAGAATACAAGGAAATAGAAACCCTAATTGAGGTGTTTGGCCATAGGACTAAGCTTATTCTAACTTAAAAATAACTAAACTCGTAATTGGGCCATAGCTAATTAAAAATAGGCCCAAAACTACTTAAAACATGAAAATAAAGTAGTTTAAACATACCTTGGGCTTAACACATAACATTGGCAGCCCAAAACACTTAAATAAACTTAATAAAATCCCAACTCGTGATAGATAATGGCTTGAACAACAAAACAGCCCAATGAAGCTTTAATCTTCAAGTTTTGCCTTCTAGCACTTGAGTAAATGTCACCAAGCTTTGATTATTATCTTGAAGCCCAAGCTTGATATTTGACTCTTCCTTGCATTCTTGAATTGTAGCAAGGTCATTCCACAAACCTTGAATCATCCCATTCAATGCATCCTCGAATTTCTTCATTCTTGCTCTTGTAATGGGCCCACTAGGAAGCTGAATTGGATCCTTGCTTTGGTGTGCATCCTTATTTGCATCAGGAAGAATTGTTTAGCTTTTCCTATACATAAGCTAAACAGACTAAGTACAGGACAAAATGATCAACTAGACATTGAATCCAATTTGAACAACACAAAGTTTTAATTTCTTCTTGAGTTGCCACAAATTTGCTCCATCCTCTAGCTAAGTTGCCTTTTTGGGTTTTCAACTTAGTAAACCATTTTGATTATTAGCTCTAATTTCTGCCCGAGCTGCCCTTTCGGGTTTTCAACTCGACGAGCTTGCTTTAATTTCTACCTAAGCCGCCCTTTCGGGTTTTTAACTTACTGAGCTTTTTCTTTTTTTTTTTTTAAATTTAAAGTGAAGAGGAGAGTGATATTGACATAAGAGAAATTATATTTAGATCATACCTAGATTGTGCTACCTATGTACCTCCACTTTTCTTGTCCCTTTACTTGTCCTTTCTTAGGAGGGTCAGGTCTACGTAGTTCTTGGTTACGATGAACTATTAAAACAACAAGTTATTTCCCAATTGATTGCAGAGGCTAGAAGATTTGTTTCCATTTAAACCCACTTGGATGACACTCTTGCCAGGCAAGATTTTCTTGAACATTTATGGGCAACCCACTGTGTTTTGAACTTCAGATCAGATGTTGGAGCTCTGACTACCTGTCCCTAGCTAGAAGAATTTCTATCTCAATTATGGTCCCTAATTGAAGCATGGATGGGAGTTTGGTACGACAATTGTTGATGCTTTTTTTGATGATCCTTGGTCAACTTTTGCAAAGTGGGTTTGATAGTCTTGTTGGTTGGTTCACCGATAATGTGGAACCATTTCCTAACTTCTTCCTTTTGAGAGCAGCATCCATTAACCACGATGATTTCAAAAGAGCGCTCCAAACTTAACAAAGGATGTTAGCTTGGATGATATGAGGCTACTCCTATTCACCTTATCATTGCCAAGATGCATTTACATCTGCTTAGGAGATTTCAAATTGATTCAACTTTCATGCCCCCAAAAGTTTGCAGTTGCATTTCAAGCCACTTTGCGGAGATCTATCACAATTCTCGTGATCTCTTAAGATAGTGCAATCCTATTCATTCCAGATCATTTTTCGTCACCATGATCCGTGGAAACTTATGTTTGATTAGAATCCGCATATGGGTTAGTCAAAGAGATGAGTGCAAACTCCAGTCATGTGATTCAACCAACAGGTGAAGACTGTATCACCTTTATTAAATAGCATTCATTGCACGTGAACCTTCCCATTATTCTTGGGTGCTATCTTGACTGATCTTGGCAGATGAGTGATTGGTTTGCCGAACCAACCACCTTGATGAACTCTTCTTGGATTTGACTTTCAAATGTCGTGGCTTCCTGCTTCATGTATTATCTGTAAACTTTTGATTCTTCCAACTATTGCATGTAACTTTTTCCTTATGCAAGAGTTTATTAATCTTTTGTTTCATTCAGATTATATTTAGAAAAAGAGAACACATAATGAAGTAAAAAGACAAGGAGTATGAAAAATTCAAATTTTATTATGAAATAGAATGCCATCATCCATGATTACATAAACAATTAAAATACATACTAGAATAATGGTCACAGACTCAAAATTAGAAATAAAAACATGACTCTGATAAACAAACCCTAATCTTTTGGATTTGGACTCTGATTCCAACAGACTCTAACTCTAAGACCGGTGTCTTCCTCAAAGTATCGACTCATCATGTGGATTCAGGACAGGCTGGGGTAAGGTTCGATTTTACTCCACATGAGGACTTGCTTAAAGAGAGCAGCCTCTATGTTTTGCTGCTTTGGAACTAAGGGAATTTATAATGGATCGGAGCTCGATGAGGGTATTTGGTCTAGGAGGGATGAGGTTGTTTGTTTCGTAACTGTTTACTATTTTGTCATGTGAAATTAATCATTTTAGGTGTAATTTGATCAATTTCATGGCCATTTAGTCTAAATCATATAATTTCATTTGTTTTAGGTTTGAGGAAGGTTTTACTTTGTTTTTGTAGGAAGTGAATGAAGTTGGA
>CATKHJ010182693.1:0-20146 GCA_949750685.1 Vernicia montana
TATAACTAAAATTTAGTCCCTACCAAATTACACAAAAGACCAAAAATTACAGAATCTATGAAAATAAGCCATCTTTCTTCATTACAGATGAGCCATTGATTTTCCACAAAGCTTTTCCATCTCCTAGAAAAGCAAGAAATCCAAACTTTCTACTATTAAAACTCAAAACTAAGTGCAATTATATATATTGGGTTGTTATTATAACAATTGCAATTACTTAGATTACATGTATATGATGTTATTTCAAGATATTGTTAACACTTGCTAATGCAACTGTGCCAATGTTATCGGCAATGGGTAAAGTGTATTAATTAGAAATTAATTTGGTCAATGGTATTAGATATGTAATCCGTTGAATACTAATATACATAGTCATCATTGAATTGGTGAAGAATTAAGTCAAATTTTGCATGGAGTCCAATAACTATAAAATCCAACCATAAATTATTCAATACTACTTTTTTTGACGTTAGATACAATTTTTCAAACACATTTGGACATCCATAGTCATAAACACAATGCACTGAACCATCAAATAATCCACAAATAACCCATATACAGGGGAGTTGAACCAACTGTTAAAATATAAAATCCCACATGAATTAAATATAAGATGTTAAATGAGCTTATATATGATTAGGTTCTCCAACTTCAATAGCTAGCTGTCGAGGTTGGCATTCCCAAGACTATATAAGCTCCAACATTTGTAAGATGGTATCAGAGCAGAAAAATGATCCTTGAACCTATCCCTGTTCTATCATAATTGGGACTGTGATTCAATTTCTCTTTCAATTTTCGGTATATTCCGGGTTTAGTCTAATTCAATTCTCGCCCCGTAGTGGATTTCTTCAATTATCTTTCGCCTTTAATCAAAAATTATCTTGGCTCAGTTGTCACTTGAGGGGGAGTGTTAAAATATAAAATCTCACATGGATTAAATATAAATAGCTAGCTTTTGAGATTGGCACTCTCAAGACTATATAAGCTCCAACATTTGTAAGAAACCAAAGATTCTCAAACTTTAGATGTTAACCGTTGAATTGTCCCCAAAAAAAAATATTATCAGACACATTTACTCAAACCAAAACAACAACCGATTTTTTTTTTTTTTATAGATTTGTATATAAAGAATTGATTTTCACTTGCAGCTTCATATGCTTTTGGTATTTTGTCCCATTCTTAGTATATACCATTTTTTTCTTTATCATCTGAATCCATCTAATATATAAATTTCTGAAATTTAAATGATTTGAAAAAACATAGAACTAAAACATTGAAAAAACAGAGCACAATTATAGATTGAAATTTACCTGAAAAGAGAAATGATTGTCCTTTGGATTGATTTCACCTTGGTTTGGCATGTTCTCTGGATCTTTAGATTGCAATAGATGGATTCCAATTCCATAGCCAAATAGCGAAGCGCCATCAAAGTCAAAAGATCCAATTAAATTAATTTTTAAGGTATTTTCATAGTAATTAGATGCTTAGTCAGTCTTATTAGTCCTAATCACTCTTTGTAATAGTCATCGCGCTATTTTAATTTGTGTGTATCTCAATATCTGTAACAGTTATCAAATTATCTTTTAATATGTGAAAATAAAAATTGAAAGACTTAATGTGAATAAATAAATTTTAAGGATTCTGTAAATAAATTAGAGAAAGTTCAAAAGTTTCAAAATGCATTTTGCTGGCATATTGACTTGAAGATATTTTAATTTTAAATATAATTCTAATTAAGAGCCCAGGATTTGGCCAAACCCACTACACACTGGATTTTGAATTAATTATTTGATAAACTCTGACTTATAATGTGTATAATTAAGTCCAAATCCTTCACAAAAGTCCATAAAAATTAAAAACCATTTAACTTTATGTCAACCAAACTATATATGTAATGTATGACACATTTTCTTCTAGTTTTTTTTTTTTTTTGAAATCACATTTTCTTCTAGTTTGGTAAATACATTTTCAACAAGTCTTGGTTGGTTTGGTTGTAAGTAATTAAAGGGAACCTTAAATAAATGCATATAGTACTGACGCATCCTTCAGTAATTAATTTTCTCAGGTTTGACATACTAAAAAAAAAATTATTAAATATTATTTGATATCACATAGCGTATTTATTGAAAAATATATTTTTTAAAAAGTAAAAATATAAGTAATTATATATTTAATTTTCATAAAATTTCTTATAAAGTAAATTTTTTTATTTGACTTTATATTGTTATTTTTAGAAATTAATAATGTAAAAAACAATAATACTTAGCTCCATTTACTTAGCCTCATTAAATGAAGGATATATGTATCAATTTATATTTATCTCAACTAAGCAAGTTTAATTTACCTTACTCCCCTAAGAGCATCTCCAATCCACTCTTTATTTAACATAAACTCTTTATTATAAAGAGTTATTGTAAAATACAATACTCCAACGCACTATCTAAATCTAAATCATAGATTAGAGAGTGAGTTTGATTATCCAAAACTAAAATTCACTCTTTATATAAAGATTAATTAATACACTTCTATTTTCCATACATATCCTTATTTTTTATTAGCTTATTTTTTTGTAAATACTTAACGTTAAATGCTTAATATTAAATGTTTTTATATGATAAAATAAAATGAAAAGTAAAATATAAAAAGTGTATTAGATTTAAATAAACTTGTTTGCTTTTTATATTTAAAGATTCTTTAAAATGCTCTTTATTAACCAAAATTTTCTTCCAAACTCAATAAGTGAAAATTATTACTTCTCATAAACTTTATTCCCAATTTTTTATACTTTTCAAGAAATTCTATTTTCTTACCTCATTTACCTCTTAATAAACAATACCTTAGAATATATCTTGTTATTTATCTTTAAGATAATTATATAAAAATTTAAAAAATTATTAAATAACCTTAATTAAAAAAATAATTACATGTGATTAAATTAAAAAAATATATGAAGTTATTTAGTATTTAGTTGAGATGATAAGGAAGAAAGGTAAAATAAAAAAAAAATTATTGTGACCTTATTTTTAAATTGACAAATAAATTATAACAAAATAAAAATTTTAAAACGTCATATTAAAAAAACGAAGAGAGTATATTGATTTATATTTTTTATGCATTTATTGGAAAAATAAGCAATTTTTTTTTATGCTTTATTATTATTATTTTTTAAAATGGAAGATGAAATTTTCATTCATGAAAATAATAAATAATTATATGATTAACAGTAAATAAAATATAAAAATTTACAAAACATAAATCATACTTTTGAATTTAATTCGAAAGATGATAATCTTCATAAGTAAAAAGATAATATGTTGACAAAGCAATTGACTTGATATAACAACGGTAAGTACGCCCCGCTCAGTGGTTATATCATGCCACAGTTCGACTTTTATGTCTTCAAATGAATTCAATCGCGCAACTATAACAGTCCCTTTGATACACATGATTACTTAACTAAGCCGCAGTATTAGTAAATAACACTATATTTGGTACATATGATTTAGGTTGAACTTAATAATTTCAAAAATTTAGCTAACCCATGCAATATGTGTTATCTAAAACCTAACCCCTCATATCATTAGTAAGTCTTATCTAGTGAGATTACTAATCCCATCATTTATAATACTTTATTTCTTAAAATAGCCTCACTTTTTATTACATTTATTAATCTATCCTACCAAATATATAATTATAAAAGTAGAATTATTTAATACTATAGATTAAAATTTTTGTACCAAATAAGATTTAAGACAAATAATTTTATGATTTAACTAAATTTAGAATTTAAACTAGTTTTAAATATTATGAATCCGTCAACTAAACAGACTGTAAATATCTAATCATCATTCACATTAAAATCTTCAATATCAATATCCCATATCGGGATAATAATAATTTTAAAATTAGAGAATAAGTACTTATATAAAAGAAAAACAAACAACTTCCATCAGAAATAAATAAATACAAACGAATAATTCTACTAAAATATTATAAATTTGCAAAAAATATATTTATATTTATTAAAATAAATAAAAAATTAAGAAAAAAAAAATGAAATAATGAGGTTACTGCTAACCTAAAATATATAGAGAAAGAAAAATTTTGAGAGAGAAAAAACTCTAGGAACAAAATAAATTATAATCTAATGTTACAAACTAGACATTTTCTTATGAGTTTTATCATAATTCAAAAGTTCCATACAATAATAAGTGGTAGTCTATTTCAATAATTATCTTTATTAAAAATTTATAAAATCCTTTTTCTTTTTTTAATTTTTGCTTTTTTTTTTCATGACAAGGTCAAAAGTCTTCTTACATTAGAGTGTAGACATGCAATGTTGTCCCCATAGACTAGGAGGGTAAAAAAGTTTGGCAAATGGCAAAACTCCTAACTTTTAGTTGGATGACAAAAGTCATAATAACTATGATTTTGAGATTTTAGCGAGGTATAGCATAATGATAAGAAGAAAAAAAATTTAAAGCTATACTGCAACTCTGATGTATATTATTCAAATTAAACAAAGCGATCAAATCAATATTTTTCAATTTGACTTTTTAAAAAATTATTTGATGTTGAATCTTAAATTAGTGAATTTCGATTAATTTATTTTAGTTTAATTTTCTAATAAAAAAATCAAAATAACCTAATAGAATGAAATTATATAAATTTATATGTGTCTGTAAATAGTACTAACTTCGATCCATATAAATCACTTTAGTTTTTCATTTATAACTTGGACTTGACTTAAAACGATTGACTCAAATTATTTAGATATTATTAAGATAATTTATATAAATTATAGCTTTCCATTTGATAGGAGACATTTGATAAGCACCTCAAGCAAGCAACTCTTTTGGTGCGGCTTGTTAATTTCGATTTCGGTTATAATTTCTTTTTACCCTTATTTTGGCTTGTTAAGTTCGATTTATTTCTGAAAGTTTTGATTATGTATTTTAATTTTATTTAATTTCACACCAAAATTAGTTATTCCTAATTCAGAATATCATTAGCTTGGATTGGAACAACCATAACCCAAATCTGGGCTAAACAATTACCCATCTTAGATCCAAACAATATCCAAAAACAAACACTCTCTCCGTCTCTCTCCGTCATCTCCAATAACAATGTCTTCCATAGAGAAATTTTAAAAAGAAGAAGACCACCACCAATCAGACCCATAACCGAAACAACAAAAATGATCCAAATTCAAACCCATTTTCCTCCAAACACTGCCTCTCTCTTCAATCCCTTAAATTCAAAATCTTATAATCACTCACTTTCATAGATATATATATACAGAAATTTATACAACTCATCATATATATAATACATATACATATATAGAGACAGAACAGGATAGGTAGATTGAGATAAGAGGAAAAAATGGATCCAGAGCAGACGTTTATAAGGGTACAAGAAAGATTCTCGCAGATGCTAACGCCTAAAGTCAGGGCTGCTTTGGAGTATATGTATTTGTTCATAGCAGTCACTCTCTTTTGCATTCTTGTTGTTATGCACGCCAATTATGTTCAACAGGTGATTTTAATGTTAATTTTTTGATTTTAATGTTAGTTTTTTTTTTCTTTGAAAAGGGTTTTTGAGGATTTTTTTTCTATTTTTTTTTGGGTTAATTCTCTTTTAGATTGCTATTCTCTATAGCTAGTAGTGATTCTTTGTTTTTTTTTTAAAAAAAAAAATTCTATTTGAAATTGAATGATTTCAAATTGCTGGAGTTTAAACTTGTTGATGGGTTCTGTTTATGGAAATGAATTCTCCTATTACTTTTCTCTTTTAGCTTGAAATTACTGTATTTTTTGAATAAACAAAGCGAAAAATGTAGAATAGGCAAATTTTGAAGGATACCCACAAAAAGTTTTATCTAATAATGTGCTAATTGGGCCAAGTGGAGGAAATGAAATATTGGAATGTTCATGCTTTGTTGTTGTTAGTTTTGTTGCTTTTTATTATTGGTTCTTGATCCTGGAATTTTATGACTCTTTTAATGAGAAACTGGTTCTTTTGCAAATGAAGCCTGGATGTTCAAGTGAGCTCTCTGGTGTTGAAACAACGGAGGCCCAGCTTATTCAAATCAAGGTAGTACCATGTCTCCAAGCAGAAAAATAATTTAGTTAGCTAGAATATATTGTACTCAAATCAATTTGTGAACTTATTTTCTAATTCATCGATTCAAAACTTTGCTTTTGTTTACTTCGTTATATTCTTTACATTGTATTTATCTTAACGAGAACTAGTCATTAATTTTTCAAATTAACAGTTAATGTTGTGGCAATTTATTTCATTTTCTTAATTTTTTTCCTTAGGTTGGTTTTAATTGCACTTGTCAAATGCTGACTTCTGCATCTTTGTGTAGATAACTAGTGCAGGCTTGTGGTCACAAAGTGAATCCGAATCCATTATAGTAGATGTTCCCAGTGTGGAGACTCTATCAGACAAGTTAGAATTGACAAATGTGGTTGAAGATGGGTTGAAATTTCTGGCTCCAAACTTTTGGTTGAATTGGATTGGTTCAAGTGCTAGGAAGGGGAAGCTAGCATTAAAATTCTGGAAGACTGATTCTGAACAGCTCGAACATCAGTCTGGAAGCTCTACCAACAGTGATAGCTCTAAGCCAATAGTTGATGAGGTTGTTGCTAAAACTGATAAAGTGGAGGCACGCAGTAGTTTCCCTGTATCAGCCAAGGAAACTTTTAAAGCAGCCATAATTCATTTCGGCAAAAAATGGCACAGGCGTCTGTCATTCATTTGGAGACATGCATTTCAAATAATGCGAAGTTTCCAGAAATTGTGGGTGAGTTAATTCTAGAAAATTTGCTACTGGTGCTGAATTTATACTTTTTTCTATTCTCCTTGTCTCCCTCTTTTGCTGAACTAAGCACTAGAATATACTAAATTCTACTTCCAAATCTCAAGGTGCTAATATTTCTATCACATGCATTTCTAACAAGCCCTCTGCTGTGAAAGCTTGTTGGATTTGAATGCATGAAACTGATTGCAAGTATGCTACATTGTGCTGAAATTTAATTGAAGAATGAGGGAGCCTATGTTTAGAACTCTACTCCTTTGGGTCAAAGAGGCTTTGATTTTGTCTTAAAATAATTGCCCAATCTAAAAATTTACACTGGTAGGTGAGGGTCCAGGAACAAAGTTTTTATTCTCTAATAGTGGCTGATAACCATATCTGCTGTGATCTGAAGCTAGTGCACCTAGAACAATGACCTAATGTAGATGAAGTGGTTGGCTAATGTTATCACTGGAAATGGCCAATTGGTTGAGCTATCATGTGAATTCATTTGAAATAGGAAATCACTGACCATTTAGGTAGTTTCATCTTGTGATACGGGTAGGTAATTTACCATGGATTGACCTTTTTTCTTTGGAAGTGATAGTGCCACATAAATACTTACAGTCTGAGATTATAGTTTTATGCCTGTTGATTTCTGTATAGCTTCTTTTCTCTAGCAGAAAACATTTTGATTAATTTCTGCTCTTTGGTGTGCTGTTGAATCTTGTTTGAGGCTGTAACAGAAGCTTGCCTACTGCCACAAAATTAGGGTTTGCACTGGCAAAATTATGTTCTCCATCATTGGAATGTATTGTGAGTCAATATATTTATGGTACCTTTGGCAGTAGTCCTTGATGCAGAGTTCTTTCAAAATTAGTTCCTTGGGCATTAGGTATATCTGGCTCAATTATGTCCACTCCAGTGAAGTGTGAGGCTATATATATATATTTTAATTAAATTTTCTGATCCTTATCTTGTCTTTTGTTTTTTTTGGGGAGGGTGTAAATGGGAGGAAACTTTTGAAAAGATTCCACATTTCCATTGTTTGAGAAAGGGGAGAGCAAAATAAGAGAAAATTCTTCCCTTGTGCTCACAAATTTGGGAGGAGAGTGGCGTGAAAATGGGTAAAATTGCCTGTAATATAAATTTGGGAGAAAAGTGGAGTGATAATGTGTAAAATAATCCCTTTGCCCATAATATAATTTTGTGCATGAAAATTACAAGGAATAGTTTTGTAATTTAAGCATTCATGAAACAATAGTTTAAAATTTTCACTCCCATTTTTGTCCAATCCTAATAAGAGTAGTGAAAATGAATCGCTCCCAATTTTTTTTCTCTGATTTTCCTTCCCTCCATTTTTTACTCCCCTAATTTTGTTCCGAAACAAGTGTAAGGTTCTGCTATAAGAATACTCTTCTAAGTTTTAGGCTTACCTTTTCTTTTTACTAGATCCTTGTTGGTCACTCTTTTAACTAGGAAATTTGGGTTTAAAATTATATACTTGGGAATTATTGGTGGACATCTAGACAATGTGGTTCTGACTTGCTACTATTTTCTCTATCTCCAAATTTCATTCTCCTAACCTTTTTCTAATTTTGCACTTTGAAAATTTTTGAGCTATTTGATAGATTAATATGCTTAATGCTTACCTTACTGATCCTGACTTGATTATCATGGATTAAAGGTTTCTTTGCTGAATTTGAAATTTCAAGTGCAGAACATCACAGGTATCCATTTAAATCTTGATGTTCCCAAGTGGATGAGAATATTTTACCTGGACAGGCTTAACTCATATGCAGGTAAACTAGCTCCTTGTTTGCTTGTTTATCAGTTAACATAATTTTGTAGACACTAAATAATATTGAGCTTATCTAAGACCCTGTCAAGGTAGAAGTTCTTTCTTTCTTTTAAATGTGTTTTAGGTCCTCACTTGGTTGAAAGAGGATCTCAAATCACGGGCTGACTGCAGAACAAATTATAAATGAAATATGTCAGGATTTTTAGGGACTACTTCAAAAGCTCTTCATTTTGATTTGTCTTTGATGAGGCTGGATATTTGTTTATGTGCAGAAAACATTTAATTACAGACTATTTTTTAATTCTTCCGAAATATCATTCCTTATTTTGTTTTATGTAATTTTGTGGTGTTTAGTTTACCAATGCCGTACAATGTAGATAAAAGAGATTGGAGAAAACTTCTTTTACTGAACCTTCTTGCCAATTTTTGGTCTGCACAGAGAGAAAGGAATACGATACCTTTTGAGTGAGATTCAGTTTTTCACTTTGGTCTGCTGATCGTTATGCTATGATTGCATAAGCTTTGTTTTATCCCATATATGATTCATCTGTTATTGCTGTTGTCTAGTTCAGGATACATTTGTTATTTCTCACAATTCTTTTATAATATAGGCTGGCTTCCTTTTGATGCCTTTCAGTTGATGTTGTTTCTACTTTGCTGTGAAAAATGATGTGAATCTTTTAAGCGTGTCGTAATATTTTTGTATATCTTCGATGTGTAATATACTTGATGCAATCAGTAAGGAGTTTTTTTTTTTCTTTTATCTATTTTAGTTTTTCAACTAATGTATTTTTTCTATTTTAGTTCAATGGCTAGAGAAGAAGAGCAAGGCATTTGAACCAACTTATTTATACACCATGGAAAAGGTGTGTTTTCAACTTTTTTTTTCTTCAACTTTATCATATGAATTTTATTGCACTAGTCAGTTTTGCACATGTGTTGCATGTGATTATTATGATTTTTGAACACGTGATTATCTAGTGTATCTCGAATATTAAGTATTTCATGAAGATCTTAATTTGATGGCAAATAATTTTTGTATTAAATCAAATTATACCCATGCTATGAGATAAAGTGGTAATAGACGCAAATATAATTACTGCATAACAAAAATATAATTAGTTATATTATATTATGTAGGTAATAAAGTAGAAAATATAAAAATATTTGGTAATTAAGAAAATTTATTTTATATTTGAACTATTTGTCTTACAATATCCAGTATTAAAGAATAAACATGCTCAAAAAATAAATAAATAGATAATTGAATGAAAATTTTAAAAAATGGTATAATAACAAAATCAATTAAATATATAATATAAAAATTATAAAGAGAGAGTAAAAGATCATATCATAGCTGAAGTTACACATTAAAATACTTCAAATACACATATTTATAATGATAATTGTAGGAGTATTTATAGAGTAATGTTGACAGATTTAAAAATTCTTACAGGATTAGGATTATATTTTTAATCCAATCAAATCAATAATAAGGATCGTTTTTTGTTTTTTATGTTAAAAATCATGTCCTTTTTGGGCAATTCAAAAGTTTTACCCTTCAAGAGACTTTAATATATAGTATAGATTAGATGATACTGACAGAATTTTCCACAGCTTTTGACCAAATATTGTGCCTTGGTCTCAAAGCTTATTAGTCTTTATTTATCTAATAATCTTTTTTTGTCACAGGGTTATTTCTTGCTTCCTGAAGATGCTAAGTCTCGGCATAATATACGTACTGTTAATATTAGCATATCAGCTCGGCATCCTTGCTTTGGGAACAGGTCATTTTATTGTTACATATCATCTCATAGCATTGCTGGTATCTTTTATTGCTTGAAATTGTCAAAATTTTGCCAGCACTATTATTATTGTCATCATAAGAGTTTGGTTATTGAATGTTCAAGTGGGATGGATTTGGTAATCTCCCAACTATTGCATGGCTTGAAAAAATTGAATTTATTGTTTGAAATCATAGGATGGGTTAGAATTGGGATGATAAAAAAACTTAGTGTTTGGTGGCAAAAAGTTTGAAACTCTATTGGGTAAAGTAGCTGGATGTTCAAGAGAGGAACAAGACTCGTATAAGGGTAATTCTACCATGGTTGTCAGTGATAGTCAGCCTGATCATTACAGCCAAACACTTAGTGAGCCATCCAACAATCTTTTATTGAAACTTTTCCTTTTTTTTTTTTTTGGTTATAGTTAATACACGAAGTAAAGTTTAGATCACCTTGCAATTATAAATGCTTGGGTTGTATGCTTGTCCATGCTGCTTTCACTACTTAATGAATAGTTTCTTATTCCTAGGTGGCAGCAGCTTCTTATTAACAGAATTGTTGGATATGATACCATATTGATGAATAGTTTATTGAGTTCTCCTGGACAAGGTAATATCTTCAGTCCTGGTCTCCTCATGCTTGTCTAATATTTGTATGTGGTTCATAATACATCACTAGAAACTAGATATATAGTTTATCTTGTTAATGCATATGCTTATCTCGTGTATAACCTTTTTGTCTTTTGGTTCATAGATACTTGATTTCGTTGTGCGAATGTATTGGCTTTTCTTGGTTTCAGGCTTTTTTTTTTATTTATAATTTTTTATCTTAAACTTAATAATTTAAACAATTAAACTTGATTGCAAACATTTAAGTGGCTTCTAGTTCTACCAACATTAAGCATGGATAGATCTGTGAGGTGCCTTTTGCATGTCAAATTTTAGTTATTTCATGTCCACTGTATCTAAGCATGTTTTGGGCCTTCTCTGCAGGCTATTTGTATAATTTTCAAACAAAGGAGTTCTATAATCTTAGTTATCCACAAGAACCTCCTGAAGGTCCCGCAAAATTCGGAGGTCTGTTGATTTATGCCTTCTATCTACAGTCATGTGCTACTTTACATAAAATGGGGTTGCAATATCTAGCAGATATGGGCATTTGGTACCTTTTTTTTCTTATTTAATCAGTGGTATCCTTGTGCTGATATTGGTTCTTGCTAAATTTATCTGGATTAAATTTTTGACACTATTTTCAATTGATTGATATGATTAGTGCTGTAATTATGCTTGCTATTGTCTTCCATGTAGACTATCTTGTGACCAAGTGTGGCGTGCTTATGATGTCGCTGTTCGTTTTCTTCACCACCACAATGTCAGTATCCTTTACATTGAGAGAAACACAAACTCGTATGCTGAAATTTACAGGTGTGCTTTATTTCAATTAACATTTAGAGGATGTGAGACAGTGTTATCACCATTCAGTACATGCATCCTTGTAATTTTGTTTCTTTTCCTCCCAAGTTAGTTTCTCCTTATCTCTTAAAATCTTGTAAGAAGGTTCAACTGTTGGTTAGGTTTTCTAGGAAGTACAACCTTTGTGGTAGGTTTATAACAAGAGAAATCCATCGACTGAATTGTCTCATTTTATGTATTAGTTGCTAAGTGACAATGCTTTGGATGCCCCAAGATGTCATACCTCCATTTCCCCTTTCTTCCTTCGAATATGATTGTGTATTTACTTATTCTGAAATTTTGCAGTGCAGCTTCAACACCATGCTCGACATCGGCTTCCAACCTTTCAGTTGATCTTTGTGCATGTGATCGAGTCACTTGTCTTTGTTCCTGTAAGGACAAATTTCGTGGAGCCACTATTGATGAGATATTCTATTAATCAATTCTCCAACTTCTTGATTTAGTCGTCCATTGTTTGCTTGATATCAACCTATAATATAAATTAATTTTCTGTAATTTTTGGTCAGTAGTCTTCGCTTGGAGTTGATGACTGATGGGCTTCTACATTCAATTTGCAGATAATGATTGGGATCTTATTTTTTCTGTTCGAGTTTTATGATGATCAGCTTCTGGCTTTCATGGTCTTAATTCTTGTTTGGTTGTGTGAACTATTCACACTGATCAGGTCAGTCTCCCCCTCCCTTGTACGTGTTATGCATGAATAGCAAGATGTTGGGTCTACCTGTGCATGTTTTCTTAGGTTGATGGGGTATATATGTGGCCATCATTTGGGTTACCTATATGATTACTGCACTTGCATATTAATATTGTTTCACTCCTTTTCCATTTGAGCCTTTTTGTTTTATTTGTGTCCTCGATAAATAGAAGTTTGAGGCTTCCAATGAGCCATGTTGGTCAACATCGACTAACAGGTGGCTCCTGGTGGATTGTTCTAAATTTACTTGGTTAATTCCTTGATTCCATGTGACCTCTGAACTGGTGAACACGGTGGGTTGGGAGTTCTGAATGGGCTTAAAAATGGATTCGATGGTTTTTTTAGTGCTGGGTGCTTTAGTGCTGGAAATGGTCTGGGTAGTGTTAAGGATCACTGTGGCACAAGAAGGGGCCATAGATACACATTTGTTGTTTAGCCATCACGTATTCACATTAGCATAAACATCATCGTGCAAACACTATGCCTTGGACATCTGCTTGCAGTGTTCATGCTATAGCTAGGTGGGTGTGTATATGTGCATGCAAGTGAACAAGGGTGTGTGTCTATTTCCTTCCTTTATAATGAGATTGTGCTTGCATCAACCTGCAGTGTTCGCACGCCAATATCAATGAAGTTCTTTCCACGCTTCTTTTTGCTCTATTTTCTGGTTTTTCACATCTACTTCTTTTCATATGCCTATGGTATGGACCTAGCCTTGTTTTGTTTCATTTTTCTTTTAGCTTGAAAATCTTATTTTTTTCTGATTAGATTGCTAAAATTTTTTTTTCAGGTTTTTCATATTTGGCCCTCTCTACAACTGCAGCCTTTATGCAGCACCTCATTCTATACTTCTGGAACCGTTTTGAGGTTACAATCAGAATCTTATTTTACATATTTGGCTTTATTATATTGATTCCTCTTACTTTTATGCATTGACCTGCAGTAATAATAAGTTTGCAATTACTCGTCGACGAAAGTTGCACATTCTTCTTTTATTTGCTGTTGCAAATTTGTTAATAGGGAACAGTTTCATCCCCTGTCCTTGGCTTAAATATTTCCATGTCTGTTTTGTGCTACATGTATCTCAGGTACCAGCCCTACAGAGGTTTATGCAAAACCGACGATCTCAGCTTCAACAACACCCGGACTTCCATATCACATCTTCTACCATACTTGCATCGACTTTACACATTACACGATTGAACACCAGGAATGAAGGTCCAGTTAATTCAGACATAACATCTGGACCTGGATTTAGACCTGGATCTGACCAAGCAATGCCAGCAAATGGAATAGAATCTCCTGGCCCTCAACAACGCCTGGTAAATGACAACCTGGGCAGAGTAGGCAACACTATGCAGATTCCAGGTCAAGCAGATCTTCGACAACCAGAAACTGGCTCCAACCCTGGGTCCATGAACTCATTTAGTTCGCTTTTGTTATGGATCTTGGGAGGGGCTTCTTCTGAAGGCCTCAACTCATTTTTTTCAATGTTTAGAGACATGCGAGACCAAGGGCAGGTTTATCCCGACACCCCAAGACCTGAAAACCGTGCAGATCTGGACGTGCAATAATAGTGTGAATTGCATTGGGAAGGGATTTGAAAGTTGGTTTTTAAGTGTCAGATCTCTGTATTCTAAGCTAATCATATAATATATGGTGGTGTATACTGGAATGTTTTTGTACAGAAAATGCAATATGTATCAATATCATATGTTAACAGTTAACCCTCTTTTGTTAACTGGGAATTGGAGAAAATCCAGAGGGTTGTTCAGTTGTGGAAAACATAGATTGTCACAGGGATATACATTACTTGTAGTTCGAAAGGTGTATTGTTTGGCAAATTATGTTATATGTTGAACTGGAACTAAGTCCATGCAGGACTGCTAACAAATGTAGCTTCATCAGAAATTTGCTGCAACATGCGTGTTTACTTATTTGTTTAACTCTTTTTTCCTTTCCATTATTTTTTATTAATTTCTTTAAATCTTTCAAATAAGATGGTTAACTGGTTAAAAAAAAAAAAACTGGATAAGTTAGTAAAACATACTCTATAAAATTTCAGTAGATATGCATCATCTGATGGTAAGATGTGATGGTAATAAAGGTGATTAACTTTTTATTTAGAAACAGGATTAACCATCAATTATATACTGGAGAAAATTACAGTACATAAAACTTTAGAAATAGATGTTATTGTCATAATAGGGATATAAAATCTAGTACAACTTGTGTTTTTCATATAGAGAATTCTTGATTTTACACATGAAATTCAAATTTAAATCTATAATCATTTTCAGTCACCATCTATCAAAATATATCCCAAGTTTGAAAGCGTGAGAGGCTAAGAAATTCCTACTAAATCCCTATTAAGAGTAGAAATTAATTCAAAGCTCTATTATAATTTTTTTAAACCCATTTCTCCAAGCCATAAAGAGTCCTTGAAGAGCAGCCGACAGCTCATCAATTTAACCCATCCTAACTAACTGGTGCAAGTTGATATGGCCAAACAACTCCAATCATAGTATTTTGTCATTGTGGAAGAGCATTCTTCCATTGTGGATACCAAATAGCTGGTTGTGGAATCAACCAAATAGTGGCCATGTATAGATGTTCTTCGGCAATTACTTTTTTTGTTGTGTGAAATAAATATGAAAAAATAGAAACTGACTACACAGTAGAAAAAGGACTAGAAGGATTATCTATGAATGAAATTCCCAGTGGCATCTGACACCTATTACTATGGTACATATGTTAATCATCTGCCAAATCTTTGTTAAGAATAGAAACCAATTCCGTTGAAGGCTTATTGAACTCGTAAATTTCAGCATGACTCAAGGCTTCATTTGCTAGTAAATCCGCAGCTCTGTTTCCCTCTCTATAAACATGGAAAACCTTCACCTCCCAATCCAATTTCAAAAACTCACCGCAAATAGAAACTAAATTAGGATAGCTAGTTATGCATCCTTCTTGCTCGTTCAACCAACCACCAACAGAGAATCCTAATATAATTTCTAAAGCCATTTCTCCAAGCCATACTGAGTCCTTGAAGAGCAACCGACAGCTCAGCCTCGATAGCATCGCACCTTCCTATATTAACAGTAAATCCAGCCATAAATGGTCCATTACTATCTCTAATTAAACCTCCAGCTCCTGCTGGGCCTAGATTTCCTTTTGAACACTCATCAGTGTTCAATTTAACCCATTCTTGTGGTGGAAATTTCCAACTTATCAAAATTATCTTTTTTGGCTTAGTAGCTGGAGGTACTGGTGCAAGTTGATATGGCCAAATAGCTCCAATCATAGTATTTTGACATTGTGGAAGAGCATTCTGGCATTGTGGTTATGGAATCAACCAAATAGATGTCATGATTATGTCCACATGTTATGTGCAAATGTTCTTTTGTTTTTTATATAGATGTTTCTGGGTTGTTAGATTGCAAAATTTACAACCCAGAGCAAGGCAGATGTGAGTTGCAGTCCAACAGCAACAAAGAAAAAGAACACTCCTTGAATGCAGAAATAATTAAAGCTTTTGAAGTTTAATTTAAATAACTTCTATAATTATAATAATTAATTTTCTTCGAATATCTCAAAACTTTTCAAATTAGATTATCATTCAAATTAAATTTGTTATGTTCCTAATTTAATAATTTCATCTAAATGTAAGTATTTTCTAATATATGATTGAGTAATTTTCTAATATATAATCGAGTAACATGAATAATTAATGAAATCATTACATAAAAATTTTGTGATTTGATTCATTTATACTTAGTTCTTTACAAATTTAATTTTCATATGAAAATGTCATGGTCATGGAAATTTTATCAATTGCAGACATCATATATCTTGTTTTAATTTTGTTTTTCAAAAAAATAGCACATAATGTGCTATATTTTTATGTAAGACCCTGCGAGAAAAAGAAAGTTAATTATATTTTATAACTAATTTTTTATTATTTAATACTAAAAATAAAAAATGAAATAAATATGACTTAAAATTTGAGGGTAAATATGAGAAGAGAAAAATTACAATAAAATTTTGTAAGTTATAATTTGAGATTCTTTTATGGTAAACTCAGAAATTTGCAAATCCATGTAAATAGAATTTTTATGTAAATAAATTATTTTTAATTTTTAAAATTTAATATACATTTTAACTTCAAAATTAGGAGAAATTCATATATATTTTAATGGATTTTTTTTTTTTTTTTATACTAGGGAGGTCTAATGGACCGTGGGCTACATAACAGAGGATAACCATCTTCTTAAACTCGTCATAAAAAGCGAAATTTCACCTAGTGCGGAGGAGGAGACTATTTTAATAGACTTTTATAAGTTATATAAAATAATATAATTATTAAGGGAAAGACATAAATCTCATGAGAAAATCATTTGATTTAATTTATAATTTTATATTAGAAATTTAATTAGTGGTAAAAGAAGAAATAAGTTATTAGTATTTATAGAATTTTACCTTGTCTTTTAAATGAATTGTCAAATCTATAGTGTTAATCTCATATATAGTAACTTTGTAATTCAAACATTAAAATCTTATATAAAATTAACTACTTAATTATAAGGTTGATTTTCTGTTGTATATCAAATAAAAAACCTTTTCTTTTCATATCATGACTTGTTGAAAATGCATAATGCAGTTGTTTTAAATTGTATTATATTGTTATTGAACTTCAAATTAATTTTCATCATGTGAAAATAATAAATAAACATTTTTTATACTCCACTTAGCTTGTATCTTTTATGCTATTTTTTTTCATTTATATGATTTAGTCTTTTTTTTTTTTTTTAAAAAAAAAGTCATAATGAAAGAAGGTATTTTCCTTAAAAAAAAATAAATATAAAGGAAAAGAAACTTTTAGGCTTTTATAATTAATAAAGTATCATATTAATTAGATAAATTCTTTTATAATTTTAAAATACAAAAAAAATAAAATAAAAATTCAAAAATTTCTAAGAAAAGATAAATAAAATATTAATAATATAGACAGGTTAAGCTTTATATATATATATATATATATATACCAAAACAAAAACAGCTGCTCTATGCTTTTCCCCCTATTGAACTGGGGAGTGTTCCTGTCATCGTAGATATTTGGGTCCACAAATGGAACCCATATGCCAGATATAATGGCCTAATTCCAACCCCAATTTGAGCTGGACATAAAAATTAGTATAATTTTACAAAATGATAGTACCAAAGCTTAATTACAAAATGGTAATTAACTCCTACAAAAACATGAATCAATACATTAATACTCAATTTAACATAAGAATACTAGGCCAAAACTTACAAGAAAAATTAATAATTAACTAACTAATAACATCCAATATGAGTTCAGTCTGCTCTTGGATCAACCTTGCTCGCATAAGTTTCACTCTAGTTTCAGCCACTTGCAACTCCCTCCACTTCTCTTCTAGTTCCTTAGCTTTCGAATCCCCAATACAACTCAACCTTTCCTTCACAAAACTAATTCCAGATCCTGGCAATGTAAAGTCAGAAAATTGCTCTAGCTTTAATGACTCGTCCAACCTTGGAAAAGTACACCAAAAATCCTCTTCTTCCCTTCTAAAACTCCCATTTTCGTCGTCTTGTTCAATTTCTTGGTCACCCCATATTTTCTCCGAAAGCAAAAACAAATTCTTCTCATGATCATTAAAGAAAGCAAATAAATCTTGTCCAGCCTCTACCTTTTCTTTATTGTTTAAATACTTTTTCTTTAACCTTTTGATTTTGTCTTGTAATTGTTTACGAGAAACATTAATTTGTATCAAATCCTTAATAAATTCATAAAGTCCACTAGTATAACCACAACCATAGTTCCCATTAAGCTTATGAAATTCAAGCATACCTTCTAAGACTTTAATTTCATCATCTACATTCCAAAGTCTCCATAGTCTTTTCTTAGTCTCTCTTTTTTGTTCTTGTTCATTACCCTTTTCTTTTTGATCTTGCTTCAGTTCAGGTTGTTTCATATGGGATTTTTTGCTTTCTTCTTCTTCTTCAGTTTCTTCTTCTTCTAGTATTTCTTCAGGATCTTCTTCAATTTCTTCTTCTTCTTCTGCAAATTCTTCTTGTTCTTCAGGGTGTTCTTGCAATGTCTTTGTTCTTTTTTCACGTTCTTGATAATAGTAGTGTCCTTCTTGAGAAGACTCTTCATCATCTGATGATTCAAGAATAAACCTTCGCTTATTAGTCATTCTAATGATGTGTAGATTAGTTTTTGGAGTTGTGTTAATTTTAATATCGTGAATGCTTATTACCTAATTCTCAAATCCTGCTTTATATAAGCCTAATTAAACCCTTTTCCTCTTCCAATTAGGTAATTCTTCTCCTTCTTGATGAATAAGTTAGTTGTCCTTTCCCTTCTTGGATTGAAAACACAAATCCTGTATTTTCTTTTTTAATCACTCTTTTTTTTCTTTTTCACGTTTTTGTCTTCCTGTTTATTTTTGACCTAGGACAAAAATTATGAAGTAAACTAGTAGAGAATCCATTTTGACTGTTGGGTACTCTGTTTCTCTCTGTTTTAGTTTCTTTGTCGGATACTCTGTACTGTTTCTCTCTGTTTTAGTTTCTTGGGTTCTCTGTTTTTCTCTGTTTTAGTATATTGGGTACTCTGTTTTTTTTCCTTGTTTTTATGTGTTTCCAAGGCTAACTTGTTACGCTTTTGCTTGTAGAAAGCTATTGAATTTGCCTGGTTAGTATGGCAAAGAAGATAAAATCTAAAAATTAAGATTTTTAGGGCCTGTTTGGTACTATTTACAGTTTTTTTTTTTTTTGGGCTTTTGTTTCATAATAAAAATTATTATTATTATTATTATTATTTTTAAATTTCGAATGGAGCTGCTTCATTCATCTCCTGCCTTTACCAATCCTTTCTTCAACCCAACACATCCATTGAAAGTTGAAACTATTATTATCCTTTCATCAATCAAAACAATAAAATCACCAAATCAAATTCACCAAAATAGACAAAATCCAAATCAAACTATCAAATAGAATAAAATCTCTAAATCAATTTCACTAAAATAAACAAAATCCAAATCAAGATAGTCATATTTTGGATGGATTTAATTTTCTAAGCAAGATAAGTTCCCTTCTCTATTTCTCTTGATTTACTGCTATATTTTGCTTTTCTTAGTACCTTTAGTACTGGAAAAAGGAATCAAAGAGGATAAAACAGATAAAGCTTACTGGATCTTAAGCTTAAAGAGATCTAGAAAAATAGTGAAAAGTTGTTAATATAAATGAGAGAAATGAAGAGTTTAAATAGGGTTGATGTCACTCCATTAGATATTTGTTTCAGTTTTAGCCGTTTATGGCATGAATTAATAATACTGTTGCTAAAAAAAAAAAATAGGGTGAAGTTGTTAGTAGATGAGAGCAAGGTTTTAAATAACGGCCAATACGTAATTTAGCCGTTATTTAACCGTTACATATATACTAATGAGAATTAGTTTTGAATCGGATACTGAATCACCCGATACACATTGATACGACCGTTATTTAGCGTTACGGGCGTGACGTATCAGTACAAAATAATTATTATTATTATATTTTTGAATTTTT
>CATKHJ010182703.1:0-11440 GCA_949750685.1 Vernicia montana
TAAACTAACTGAGTACAGGAAAAGAAGGTCAAAATAATAAATACCTCCATTATGCCGGTCCGTGACACGTGGCAGTTCGATTCTTAAAGCAGATCCTCTAGGCATGTATTTTCTTGTGGCGCTTGATAGCTCCGAATATGGCGACTGCTAGCTAAGAGGAAGCCATAGGAATTTTAGAGAGAAGTCAGAGAAAATGAAAGTTAGAGAGAGAGTGTAAGATATAACAAATGAGAAAGTATGTTGAAAAGTGAAGAGGTAGCCTCTTTATATAGGCTCTTCCTGCATAGTAACTTTTTGAGCTGCCAAATCACTCGGGACGCGATTCCGGATTCATTTTAAGTAAGAAATCAGTTCTGTAAGTTTCAGTGCACTCGCAATGATTTTATCTTGCCACTCGTCCAGCATTTGCCCAGATAAGAATTAGGATGCCCTTGTTATGACAGAAAGACTAAAAAATAAAAAATACCCTGAAAAATGGAAAACCATTTAAACCAAGTCATAAATGTCTCAAAACTGATGAAACATCAAAATGGACCTCCTAAAATAGACCGGGACATTCGTTTCTACCTAATTCATCCAACATCAGCCTGAGATCACACTTATCATAATCGCCTACTAGACAAGCCAATTCTGATAAGGGGGCAACTGTAAACCCTTAATTTTACACCTCATTATATGGTTGAAACTGACTAATCATTAGCGAAAGTGCGGCGGTCAAACAGAAGAAGAGTAGTTGAAAACAGGCCCAAAAACTAGAATTGGTCCTGCGGGTCTTGCAGGCTACATCTACGGTACCGCAGAGCGTACTACGGTTGTCGCAGGCTTCTCTTGCGGTATCGCAGAGCATGCTAGTAGTAGCAATTGGCTGTCGCAGGGACCCTCTGCGGTACCACAGGGTCCCTGTGCGGCAGCGACCTTGTAATTTGAATTTCCACATTGGAAAATGGAGAAAACAGTCCCCCATCCCTCCTAATATATATTTAGACCCTCCAAGTCAATTTTCTTCACACCTTGACTTGCTTGATCAACCAGTGATCTTAAAGCAAGCCTCAAAAGCTCTTTTAGCGTGTTCCATAAAGAAGGAACGAGCCCTATAGTTCTAAAGTTTGTTCTTTTATTTTTTTATTCACTTTGCTCTTTGCTCCTTACTTTGCAAAGCCTATGTAAGTCTTCTGTTTGATTTCCAAGTTTTGCCTCAAGCTGAGAGAAGGTGGAATTAAGATCCGGAAAGTAGCTCCATCCGTTCGTCCCCAAGCTTTGTAGGTGTAAGGTAAGCCTCAATCTCTTTCTTTCCATTTTTCTTTATTTGGTTTTATTTATTTATTTGGTTTTATTATTGCTTTATTCTCCCTCTTTGGGATTCTTTTCTTCCCTTTGGGCTCCTTGCCCGATTCTTGCTCCTTTACTCCATCACTCTCTAATTAATAGGAATTTATTTACTTATGATAGTTAATTAAAATCCGATCTATTTAACTCAACTTGGTAAATTACTTAAAATTA
Source organism: Vernicia montana (assembly GCA_949750685.1). Taxonomy (NCBI): domain Eukaryota; kingdom Viridiplantae; phylum Streptophyta; class Magnoliopsida; order Malpighiales; family Euphorbiaceae; genus Vernicia; species Vernicia montana. The sequence continues at coordinate 1,501 of CATKHJ010182703.1, forward strand.
ATTAATCAATCAATCAATCATCTCTAATTCAATCAATCGAAATATGATAAAAGACTAAGGTTTAACTAACCCCTTCGCAAGAAGGAAGAACTGCGTGGGTTCTGATTCCCATTTAAAAGGATAAGCAGGCATGCTTGGTCCAAGTATCGAATCCAATTAAAATCAACCAACTTCTCCCCCTATCACCTTCTTTACTTAGCTAGGGTTTTCTTCTTAATTATTGGTTTCCTTTATGATTTAGTTTGGGGAATGTGTGACTTCCCTAGAACCCATAAGGTCTAAAAGAAGTATCCCCTGATTTGGTTTCATTGTAATTTATAATTTACTTATTTCATTTATTTTGCTTTATTTTGAATTTTATATTTGGAATGAATAAATGATCATGCATACTTTAATTATTCATGCATTATATCTATTCATGAAATTAATTTTAAGTTGCTTTCGTATTAAATTTGCCGAACTAATCTTTATCTTTAAAATAAACCAAAAACCTAGTCCCCGAATCCTCTTTGGTAAATCGAGGGCTAGTGTACTTTTCCTTTGGGATAAATACTTGGAGTCACTTAATTGGGTTTTTTCTTAACTTTTTATAAATAAAATAAAATTAAGATGGCGACTCAAAAATCTATTTTCAAAAATCAATCAATCTGAGCTCGGGGGCTCCATCGTGAGTTCAAACCCAAATGATCATTTCGATTCCTTTAGCATATCAGATCGGGGCTCAGGCGAGGCCTTACAGATTGTGGTATTGAGTCATCCTTTGTTTATAGGTTGCCACTCTCTCATAGGCTGTGTCCCTCATCTCTTCTAGTAGATCTAAATTAATTCTGATTTCCATTTCCTGATTGATCTCTCCAGCCTTTTTTATTCGATAGCTTAGCAATCCGATCTCTACAGGTACCACAGCTTCTGAGCCAAATGTTAAGAAAAATGGGGTTTCTCCCATTGGTTCTATGGGGGTAGTTCGGTAACTCCAAAGCACACTATATAGATCTTCTGCCCACTTACCCTTTTTATCATCCAATCTTCTTCTTAACCCTTAGAGGATGATCCGATTTGCTACCTCTTTTTATCCATTTGTCTGTGGGTGGGCTATAGAAGTAAATCATAGGTCGATGTGGAGGCCCCTTGCAGAAAGATCTAAACGGAGCATAGTCGAACTGCTTACCATTATCTGAGATTATAATTTTTAGTGTACCAAACCTACAAACAACTGATTTCCAAAAGAAGTCTGTGACATTCTGTTGGGTGATCTTTGCCAAAGGTTCGGCTTCGATCCATTTTGTGAAATGGTCGATAGCTACTACCAAAAACTTATATTGTCTTATTAATGGAGGGAAAGGTCCTAAGATGTTAATCCCCTATTGTTGAAAAGGCCAGGCGCATCCGATGGGAGCGAGTTCTCTCGAAGGTTGCCTTAGAACAGGTGCATATTCTTGACACTGAACAGATCGGGGAGCCTTTTCTAATGCATCTTTCTTTAGTGTGGGCAAGTAGTATCCCTGTAGGAAGGTCTTTCTGATGAGGCTGGAGCTTGCTTCATGGGCCCCGCTGATCCCTTCATGAATTTCTCTTAACACATAATCTCTATCCTCTAGGCAGATGCATTTCAACCAAAGATGGGTTTTAGATCATCGATATAGATCACCTTCGTACCAACTGTATATTTTGGCTTTGTTTATTACCCTTTTTGCTTCTGATCTCTTTTTAGGGAGAGATCCCTCTGTTAAGTACCGAACAATGGGTTCCATCTAGCTTTCTTTCCATGCTACTAGCATTATAGGTTCAATCTCTATTATGGGGGATTTTTGAATTTCTATAGGGATCTTCCTTAAGTTTCCTAATTTCCCTATTGCAGCCAACTTGGCGATCTCATCTGCTCTGTCATTTTTTGATCTAGGGATCTGCCTTACTACCCAGCTTCTTCCCAACTGTTCTCCTTTCTTTAAAGATAGCTGGGTTAGCTCTGAGTATTTCTTTAGGCTCTCTTCCTTAACTATATAGTTGTTATTGACCTTGTTGACCATTAGCTGGGAGTCGCTATAAATTACTAAGTTTTCAATTCAGATTTCCTTAGCTAAGGAGAGACCTGTTAATACAGCTTCATATTCTGCTGTGTTATTGGAGATCGAAAAATCCAACTTAACAGCAAATTCGATTTGTAATTTGTAGGGTCCTTTAATCACAATCCCTACTCTAGATCCTTCTACCCCTACTGCACCATCTATAAACATCTCCCAGTCTTCCTTTTTCATACCCTGTGGTTCTTCTACAATAGGAGTTAGTTCGGCCATAAAATCTGCAAGTGTCTGTCCCTTCATTGCCCGTCTAGGTTCGTACATTTTACCTAGACTTTCGATCCTAACCGCCCATTCTTAGATTCGCCCTGATGCTTCTAGTTTTTGTACAATTTTTCTTAAGGGTAGGTCGGTTCGGACTATTACCTAATTGACTTCACAATAATATCTTAATTTTTGGGTGGCCATGAGTAGTGCTAGGGCGTGCTTTTCTAAGGTTGGGTATCTCAATTCGGCATCCTGGAGAAATCGGTTGACATAGTAGATCAGGTACTGTTCTCCTAATTCCTACCTTACTAACACCACTGCTATGGTTTCAGTAGTTGTAGATAAGTATAGGTAGAGCTCTTCTTCAGGTACAGGGCGACTCAGCAAGGGAGGGCTAGTCAAGAATTTTTCAATTCTTCGAAGGATCTTTGACACACTTCTGTCCATTAGAAATCCTTCAGTTGTTTTAGTACTTTAAAAAATGGTTGGCATCTTTTGGTCGAAGATGAAATGAATCGCCCGAGTGCTGTTATTCGCCCATTCAGTTTTTGAACTTCTCTTTAATTAATAGGAGGGTTCATTTTGAGGATCACTTCAATTTTGTCAAGATTTGCCTCAATTCCTCTTTAGGAGACCATATACCCTAAGAACTTTCCAGCCGAAACAATGCACTTTTCGGGGTTCAGTTTTAAATTGTAGGATTTCAAGATTTTTAGAACCATCTCTATGTCTTTGGGGTGATTTTCAGCTCTTTTACTCTTGATAATCATATCATTTATATACACTTCTATGTCTTTGCCGATCTGTTCTTTAAACATGTGGTTGATTAACTTCTGATAGGTCGCCCCGCGTTATTTAATCTGAAGGACATTTTTTCTTCATCTGATTTGTGCATGTAGATTTGATGGTATCCGGCCTTTGCATTAAGGAAAGAATATAAGTCATGTTCGGCTGTTGAATCTACTAATTGATCGATGCTCGACAAAGGGTAGTTGTCTTTAGGGCAGGCTCTATTAAGATTTGTAAAATTGACACACATTCGATATGAGCCATTTGGTTTTTTAACCATCACGACATTCGCTAACCATTCTGGGTAATATACTTCCCGAATCACCTTTGCTTCTAAAAGTTTATGAACCTCCTCGACAATGGCTAGCTATTTCTCGAGTGAATGTTTTCTCTTTTTTTGTACCACCGGCTTGACAGTTGGATCTATGCTAAGTCCATGTGTGATTGTTTCCCTACTTACCCCTTTCAGTTCTTTGGTTTTCCAGGCAAAAGCTTCTGGATTTTTCTCTAAGGTTCTACTTATGTCAGTCTTTATTTCATTTTTTAGGGTGGAACTGATCTGAATGATCTTCCATGTACTGATGTCTATCTTCCCTGACCCTCCTTGAGGTTCTGCCTTATCTCTTCTCTCTGGGTTATTTATAGATTCAGCCTGTAGTGCTAAGAAGACTCCTTTTAATGCATTGAAATAAGTTCATCTCGCCGTCTCTTAGCATTCTCTTATCACTGCTATTCCTTTGGATGTCGAGATTTTTATCATTAAGTATCTGATGCATGTTATCGCACAAGTATCGAAAAGGATTGGTCTCCTAATGATTGCATTGTAGGTGAAAGGTATATCCACTACCATGAATTCAGCTTGTATTTCTTTTGTGATATCTTTGTCCCCTAATTCTATATCTAGTAGTACCAATCCTTCCACTGGGACTGTTTTTCCTCCTAACCCCATAAGAGGGGTCAATACCGACTTTAAACATTTTTTGATCAGTCCCGTTATTTTAAATATAAACAGGGTAATCATATTGGCTGCACTTCCATTACCAACTGGTATTCTTCTGACCAAGAAGTTGTTCAATTGTCCTGAGATGACTAGCGCATCATTGTGGGCGATGATCACTATCCTTTTATCCTCATCGAAAAAACTGACCGAACCGAACATCTTACTAGGTGATCTTTGTGCATTGACTGAATAGACATCTCTCACAGTAAGTTTTCTTTTGGTAGAGCTATCACCCCCTGTACTTCTTTCGAGAATCATATTAATTTCCCCAGCAACCTCCATTCTTTATTTTTTCTATTCGATTTATCTCAGCTGATGAACCGCGTTACACTGATCACACCTTTTTGAATTAATTTTTCAATCTCCTCTTTTAGGTGCGATCATTCATCTGTATCATGGCCTTTGTCATTGTGGAAATCACAATATTTATTATTATCCCTTCTTCCTGTTAAGAAGCTGCTCATCTTCCAAGGCCATTGTACCTTTTTGCCATTGTCCATGATCCACATTAAAACATGTGATCTGTTCACGTTTAGGGGGGTGAACTATTTGCTGCTTCCTTCTTATCTTTTTGGTCTGTCCCCCATCTATTTCCTCCTTCATGGTTTCTACCGAGCTGATATTGGTTATCTCCCTATTGACTTCCTTGCCCTCTTGATGGGTTTCCTTCCTTTTTCTACCTTTAATCAAAATCTCTCATTCCGTCATCAATTCGGATGTGAGTTTGAGCTATCGCCATTAGGGCTGAGATAATTTGAGGAGGGTTAGACAGCAGCTCCTTTCTTAGATCATGATTTGAAGTCTCACGGAGCATCGCTTTATAGGCGATATCTTTATTTAGGTTTTCAATTTGGATCACCTCCTTATTGAAGTGTTCCACATATTTGCTCAAGCTTTCCCCTTCTCTCTGAATGATGGTCAGTAGATTGGTTGATATCTTTTTAGGGGTAATAGAGGTAATGAACCGAGCTTGAAAAAGGGTGGAGAGTTGGAGAGTTGGGCAAAGGATGTGACAGATTTTTGGGGGAAGGTATGATACCAGTGAGCTAGTCCTTTTAGTGTAGTAGGGAACAGTTTACATAGAACACGATCTAGGTGAGTTTGGGCATTAATCATGGTTCAGAATTTATGGATATGGCTTTTAAGGCAAGTAGTTCCCTCGTAGGATTCCATATGGGAGGGGATTCTAAATTTTAAGGGGTAATTCTCTATAATAATGCTATCACAGAGGGGCAAATCTGTTCATAGGTAGAAGTCCATTTCATTTACCCTGACCCCTATCTTGTCATGACTTTTCGAACCTTTTTCTTTAATTTTTATGGGTCCTTTTGGAACTGCGTCTTCTTGGTTTGTCTGAGTGAATCCATTCAAAGGATCTAATTAATCTACTGCTGCTGCTGGGGCCGCTGTTTGGGACTGTTGAGTTATAGCTTGCTTTAGTTCTTTTAACTGAGCAGTGAAGTCTGTAAAAGCAGCAAAAAGACTTTGCATGGTGGCTTGTGCGGCAATCAAATAGTTTGGGTTTACAGGAGCATTAAGGTTTGTAGGGGCATTAAGGTTGGGTAAGGCATGATCGCCTTGATGGTTGGCCTGGAGATCCTCTTCGTTGTTAGGAAGATCAGGGAATAAGTTAAGGCCTAAGCCATTGTTATCGAACTCTAAATCCATAGATGTGTTAAAAAAAATAATAGATTGAATATCTAAGGTGGTATTCCACGCACACTACACTAATTGATGTGCTTAGAAAGTGTTTCGATCTCTAGCACATGTATAGGCAATCATCTACACCTGCAAAACAGCAAGTTAGAGGGACTAGGAGATGTGTATGGAGGGCCACTCCGATGCTAAAGTCAAAAAAGATGAAAATTATTAAGCTTTCAAGCACTGAGAGGTATTTTGAATTGCGTTACCTAATTAATGGAGAGAGGGACACAATTTATATAGGTGTGCCCATTGTGTCAAATCCTTTATAGAGACGGATCATTCTCTTTCAGTATTGTACTCGGAGATGGTTCTAGTTTTAGAGTCGGACATGGACCATTTGGGCGAGCTAGGGAGACCAGTTTAGATTGGTATGTAACAATAATAAACAAATCCTACAAGTCAATGTGTGGCAGGAGTCAGGACTAGCTAAAGCCTTTCATTTCTATGATGGAAAAGGATATGAACTTTTTTTTTTTAAGTCGAAAAGGATATGACTTAAGACTTGATGTGCTCAGAAAGTGTTACGATCTCTAGCAAACGTATAGGTGATCTTCTGCACTTGCAAAACAACAAGTTAGAGGGTCTAAGTGATGTTCCTTGGGGGCCACTCTGATGCTTCAATCAAAAAAGTAGGAGATTAGTAAGTTTTCAATCATTGAGAGGTATTTTTAATTGCGTTACTCGATTAATGGAGAGAGGGACACTATTTATAGATGTGTGCCCATGGTGTCAAATCCTTTTTGGAGATGGATCATTCACTTTCAGTATTGTACCCGGAGACAGATTCTAGTTTTAGAGTCGGATATGGACCGTTTGGGCGAGCTAGGGGCAACCAGTTTAGATTGGTATGTAATACATGTCCCCCCACCGGTTTCCAAGTTAAAGGTTCAAATTTGTTTTGTATCCTGGAAATCTTATCATAGGGTGATCCCTGAAGGAGGCGATCTTTGCTTGAAGGTTCGATTCCTGATGCAAGCATTTATGGCGCCATTTTTGTTACCTTGCAATGATTTCATTTTTCGAATAGAGAGTCGTACTAATACCTATATGCCACTTGTCAAATTGAAAAGGTTCCCTAAATCCTTCAGTTTCTGCATCATGCCCTATAAGTAGGGTTTTTTTGCTTTCCCTTTAATTTTTTACCTTTGCTACCATCATTGCTCATTTCCTCCTTCTTCTTCCTTACAATTCTTCTCTGCAATTTTCTTGTCTGCGATTTCTTTTGAACTTCTCTTTGCTAAGGATTTTTCAAGTTCTCTAGCGACTCCTTAGTTGTTTGAACAGTTCAACATGCCAATTGTTATTCTGCTACTCTTTTAGTAAGTTTTTTATTCCTTTCGCTTCTCTTTATTCTCTTTTTATTTTGTTTCGTTTTTCGAAATGGCCCATCTTGAAGATGGCCAAAATGACCATCTTTCTGGTGACCATCATGATAGCAAAGGTACTATTTCAGATTGATCTCTTTCTCCTTGGGTTGATACTGTGTATATACACCCACCTTCCCAATTTGTGAGTGTGTCCAAATCCATTAATGCTAACCGATCTATAGATTTAGCTATCACTGCGTCTGCCGATCCCTTAAAACTCCCAACTTTTGAACCCAAGAAAGGGGTCAACAATCCTTGTGAATTAACAATAGATCGCATATCGAAAATTAGGGCCTTATATGATGTCTCTGATGCCTTTAAACTTCATTTGCCCTAACCGGGGACGTTTGTTAACCAAAAACTGGGCAATCTGGATAGGATGATCTATCTGGAGAATCTGAAATCTGGACTTGATTCCTTTTACCTCCTCTATATACTGATGTGCTTTGAAAATATAATATCACGATCTGCCAACTTCATCCTAAATCTTTTCAAATACTAGTTGGATTAAGGATTTTAGGGAAGATTCATGGGTTCGATATCACCAGTAAGGAGGTGAAGGAGCTATACCGCCTTATGGCGAGAAAGGGGTTTTACCCTGCCTTCATCTTTAAAAAACTAGAAACATAAATTCTTTATTATTTCTCATGAGCGAGGATGGGGTGATTTTCCCAAAACTTAGGTAGTTAGCCCAAGGATAGCTCCTCTTGGTGGTCTCCGAACTCTATCTTCTAAGGAGGAGAAACATATAGAGGTTTTTTCAAAGTTAAGCACTATTTCATGTACATATCTTATTTATGATCATTTCTTTAGGGATACCTTTGGCCCGAAAAGGAAATTGTGATCTAAAGCTTCTACCGATCCTTCCAGTGGTATTATCCGTTAACCGATTTCTCTGTTGTGTCCTTTTATGATGAAAATTTTGTACTGACCTTGCTTCCCCTCTTTTATTTATTTATTTATTTATTTTTTATAGAGATGAAATCTCTAGTTCAACGGATGAAGGAAAATAAGCTCGCCAGATCTTCTCTGGCGGGAAAGACTACTCTTCTTCCTCCGTCTCTCCCTATGACAACCATTTCTGCTGGCAATCCTCCGATTCCTTCAGCTTTTGCTGGCGATCCTACACTCTCTTCAGCTTCTGCTGGCACTTCAAAGAGGGGTCTTCCTAAGGATCTTGTCGGGCTATCTATGAAGCGACTTCACCCGATTGTGAAGGAAATCAGTCTTAACTAACTGACAATGTTCGCCAAGTCTGTTGAAGAAAAATATGGAGAAGAGGCTTCTGTTCGTGACCCCTCCATCGCCACTGATACTATGCAAGCGATCCATCTTTCGGAGAATAGACAACATATGGCCGATTTTACTAATGCTCAGCTTGTTGGATCTACTTATGGGTACATCTTTGAGGTGTGTGACTATTCATCTTTGTAACAGTTCTTTTGTTTTGAACAATTTCTCACTTTATATATTTTTATGTTTGTAGGCCGCAAATGTTATGTTTGAACTTCTCCAGCGAATGCAGTCTCAAAAGGATGTACTGAGGTTGGAGTGGGCTCGTCTTAGTGAAAAACTGAAGAATGATCATGCTTCAAAGATCATCTAGCTCCAGACTTCTATTGATGTGGAGAGGAGTAAATACAAAGATATAGAGACCAAAAATAAAAATATGGAGGCCGAACTTCTAGGCCGAATTTCTTCACTGCGCTCTAAACTTGATGGGAGCCAACAAAAGGTTCGACAATGTAAGGAGGAAACGGAGAAGGAGAAGCTTGCAAAGGAAAAATATGAAGAGGCGATGGCCAACAAATTTCTCTTTTACCAAGAAAATGTTTTGGCTACTATTCGAAGCAAATATCCTGAGCAAGATTTTAACTTTGTGGGGGAGATCTATCTGAATGAGGATGAAGATACTATGATTCCTCCTCCCATTTTGGGCGACCCTGATGGCGAGCTGCGTCCCTTGATCGTTGCTGACTATAATATTAAAACAGTAGAAGAAGGAAACTAATGTATAATATATATTTTTATTTTAATGAGAACTTTTATTTTATTCCTCAATTTATTTGGCGAGTGTTTTTGTAATATCTTGGATCCAGTTAGTTCCTACTGAAGGGATACTGGGCGCAAGCGCAGCGAAATTAGTAGGTTTGTGAAATCTCAAACATTTTAAAATTTCACAACACCTAGTAGTTGGGTCCAATAAACATTCAATCAATCTTTTAATTAATGTGTAAAACACATATGTAAAGAAAAGAAAGAACAAGTGGCAATCGAATTACCTCTTGAAGCCAAAGACTTTGATTCTTTCCTTTTCCTTGAGCTCCCCAAGTGTGAAGCCTCTAAAAATTCCACACCAAGCTTTCTCTATCAAGCTCCCTTTGGTTTCCTTGGATAAATTGATTCCCTCTCTTTAGATGTCCAAATGGAATCAATAGCTTCTTTAGAAAAACTAAGAGTGTTTGGATTTCTTTTTGTTTTCTATGGATTAGTCAAATCTTTTCAAGAAACTTTTGTTCTTTCACAAAGAACAAATGATTAGAAATCAAGAACAAGGAAAAGTGAAGAACACTTCTTCTATTTTCTTTTTCTCTCAACTCTAAAACCTTTCTTGAACAAGATGATGAATAGTTATTAATTCTCTACACAAAACAATCATCAAAAACTCTTTATAGCTTTTACAACTTTTGTTAAAGCAAAAGAAGTCATTTTGAAATTGAGTTGCTTTTGACTTTAAGACAATAATGAAAATGCCCATTGTATCCTTTTGGGTTAAATGACAATTTCATACAAGT
>CATKHJ010182823.1:0-14875 GCA_949750685.1 Vernicia montana
GGGTACTAGGAAAATCACAAAATCGCTCCTTTAATCTAAAATAATTAATTTAACTAATACTACTAATTAACATTTACAATGTACAATGGAAAAAATAAAAGGGGGAAGGGGATTGATTGAGATTTGGATTTGAGGCTTGGATTCATATTCCAAGCGTGCCTACGTACCCCACTAAATGGGGATCAAAACCCACGTAATTCATTCCACTATGAGGTGGAATGGGGGGAGGGGGGGGGGGGGTTAAAAATCAGTCAAATTTGATTGGTTTGATTTGGTTTGGGGTTTGATTGAGGGTAAGAGATTATACCTTCCTTTTAATTTGTGAAGGGTGAGTGATTTTTACCAGAGCGGAGTTCTGTTTTGGGAAATGTGATTGGTTTTAAAAAAAAGATTTGATTGCTTAATTACCCAACTTTAATTAATTAAAATGATTAATTAAAATGATTAATTAATCAACTTGGGTGAAAGCTAATTGAAAAATTAATTAATTAATTAAAATTAATTTTTAATTAATTAACTAATTGAGAGTGGGTAGGGATTAATTTGAAAAAAAAATTAATTAGTTAATTAAAATTAATTTTTAATTAACTAACTAATTAGAGTGAGTGAAAATTAAATAGAGAGAGAGAGAGAAGCAAATGGATAGCAATCTCAAGTGCTTGAGGTGTGGTTTGAAATTGTGAGGAGAGGGGTATTTATAGGAAAATGGGGTGGAGTGAAAAGACCAAAAAGGGTCCAAAAAGCAAGCTGGGGTAGTGGTAAATTCAAAATTTCGCAAAAAAGTAAAGGGCTGCGACAGAGCATGGCGGACGCTTGTGTAATTCACGCGCGTCTGTGAGGAATGGTGGCGGTGTCTGTCGGCGCATCTGGCGAACGCGCCAAACATCCCGGCGAACGCGCCGGCGCTTCTGGCGGACGTGTCAGTACGGGATTGACACGTCAGCCCACTGACGCGCGTCAGTGCTGACGCGTCAGGGGACTCTCGCAGATCTCCGGTGGATGCGCCGGTGCTCCTCGGAGACATCTGTGAGTCGCCTTGGGTTACGGGCTCTGGTTTAATTTTTGGGGCTTTTTGGGTCAGTTTTCGAGAGTTCTGGATCAATTTTCTTGCTATTCTGAAGTTTGAAATTACTGGTCAATGGTGGTGGATCCGAAATTAATTATCGGACAGATTGACAGTCAGTTTCGGGAGAGATCCGATCAGTTTTGGAAAAAAGCTGTCTGGTACATGAGGTTCGGTCAGGATTGAAAAAAATATCAGTTTGGATAAAAAAAATATTATGGTCAGCTCTGGTAGGTTTACAAATATTTTTGGGACAGTTTATCAATCATCTTTGAGGAAAACCTGATCAGTCTCGGAAAAATACTGTTTGGTATAGATGGTCCGGTCAGGATCAGAAAAGTGTCGGTTTGGATAGAAAAATATTCTGATCAGTTTTGTGAGTTCATAAATAATTTTGGAGGTGCTAAAATAAGGGTTCACAGGGGTTTTTCTTGCGAAATATTTCCCACTTGGAAAAATTGCTAAACTAAGGAATGACATCACTTGCTTCACTCAGTTTGAGGGAGAGACTCTCTATGAAACTTGGGAAAGGTTCAAGGATTTGCAACAGAAGTGTCTCTATTATGGTGTCCTTGATTGGCTGATAGTACAGACCTTCTATAATGGTCTTTCTACTCAGATGAGAAGTACTATTGATGCAGCTACTGGAGAAGCCCTTATGAACAAGAAAGCTGAGGATGCATATGACCTTCTTGAAGAAATGGCAGCCGATAATTACCATTGGTCTAATGAAAGAAGTGTGACAAAAAGAGTTGCTAGAGTTCATGATATGGATGGATATTACTTCTTGCTTCCAAGGTAGATGCGATTGCCAAGACCTTGGAATGAGTAAATATCAATGCTCTTTCTAGCCATCCAATTGGTTGTGAGTCATGTGGAGAAAATCACCATAATTCAGAATGTTATAGGGTGGAGCAAGTTCATTTTGTCTCTAATCCTAATAGGCAACAAGATAATCCCTACTCTAATATTTACAATCCAGGGTGGAAGAATCATCCCAACTTAGAATGGGGAAATCAAGAGAACTAAGGGGGCAATCAAAGGCAACCTTATCAAACCAACTTTCAAGGGAGGAATCAAAATCAAGCACCACTTGAAAACAAACCTTCCTATGAAGCAGCTTTGGAGAAATTCATTGGAGCTACCACAAAAAGATTTGATAAATTGGAGAAGTAATATGATAAGTTGGAATCCAAGGTTGATCAAATAGCTAGCCAAAATAGGAACTTGGAGATGCAAGTGGGTCAATTGGCTAGGTCATTAAACATAAGAGCCTAAGGTACTTTGCTAAGACAAACTGAAGTGAATCCAATCGAGCATTGCAAGGAAATTACCGTGAAGATTTGTGGGCAAATAAAAGAGATTGATGGTGAAATAATGGTAGGTGATGAGCAACAAAGTATTATTCTTGAAGATACTTCCTCCAAGGAAGAAAGAGAAGATGAAGAGGAACAAAAGGAAGTGTCTATACCACTACAAATTCAGCCAAATATGCCTTCCATTTCTTTTCCTCAAAGATTAAAAATGAGCAAATTAGACAAGCTCTATAAAAATTTTTTAAATGCTTTTAAACGACTTCACATTAATATTCCTTTTGCAGACATCATACCTCAAATGCCTAAGTATATGAAGTGTCTTAAGGAGTTTCTTTCCAATAGGCAGAATTTGGAAGGAATTGAAGTGATTGCACTTACTAAAGAGTGTAGTGCTATAATCCAATGCAAGATTCCACCAAAGCTAGAAGATCTAGGAAGTTTTTCTATTCCTTGTGCAATTAATGATTTTAATTTTGACACAGCTTTGTGTGACTTGGGTGCAGGTGTAAGTTTAATGCCTTTGCCTATTTGGAGGAAATTGAAGCTTAGAAAGTTGACACCTACTAAAATTTCCTTACAATTAGCAGATAAATCCATTAAGCATTCGGTTGGGATTATAGAGAATATTTTGGTAAAAGTTAGGAAGTTCTACATTCTTGTGGACTTCATTGTGCTTGACATGAAAGAGGATACTGAGATTCCTCTAATTTTGGGAAGACCATTCTTAGCTACAGCTGGTGCAATAATTGATGTAAAAAATAGCAAGCTACTCTTAAGGGTCGGAGAGGAGGAAAAGGAATTTATCATTGCCAAAGTAATCAAATCTCCTTCTTTTCAAGAGAGCTGTTAAAAAGTTGATGTGATTGATGAGGGAGCTAAGAAGGTGATTGAGAAAGAACATCCAAACAAACCTCTGGATGAAGATGTTGAAAAAAGATTTTCTAAAATTTCAAAAATTCACATCTCAAATCACATGTCAAGAGAGTTTTTTTTACCCAAAAGGATGATTCAAATTTTGTATGATCTCTCTTGATTAAAACCTAGTTATAGTCAAGCTAAAGACTATAAATTAAGTGCTTTTGAGAGGCAACCCAAATTTTAAACTTCTTTATATATTTTTTTTAATTTTTATGTTATTTTCTTAATTGCTTGTTTCCTTTTATTTTAAATTTTGCTTTAGTGATTGAGAGGTTGTAGGAAAACTGGGGAGGTAAAGAAGAGTTCTTCTCAAGCATCCAATACATAGGGGTGGTGTTGATAAACAAAAAGCCTCCGTCAATTTGAACAAGCCCACGTGAGACAATTGAAGAAGTCAGACTGGTGACTATAAACCAAGCGCTTCTTGAGAGGCAATCCAAACTTATTTATTTATTTAGTTTTCTTTTGTTTGTTGTTTATTTTTTTTGTTAAATTTCTCTTTCATTTTCTTAACTAATCAATTAGACATGGAAGCCACTCTTGCAATACTTAAAAATAGGTTTCCAATTCTTCCCCAATATGTACTCAGGAAAATCTACATATGCAGATTGGAAAGGATGAAGACATTTGAGGGTCTTCCCAAGCATATTCGGTGGATTATTGAAGCCAAAGTACGACTAGCAGGAGAGTTTGATGACTCTTTTGTTAAATATTTACCAGGAATGAGAAGAAGTTCTTACTTGAAGAAGAGGAGAGCTAAGAGAATGGGAGTATGCTACAATTCGTGAGATGAAATTATAACACACGCTGTAGAAGCATTGGATATGTGTCCATAAATTGAGAATTCAAAATTAAATTCATAAAGGATGGACTGAGTAAGGAGTCTCTGGACAATATCCTATAGACTTTTGAGACGCATCCTTGTGGACTAGTCTAACGTGTTCTTTTAGATTTATGGAACTTATTCAAAGAAGAGCAACAATGCTACAGTCTAGGGGATCTAACGTTAAAAGACCATGTTTACCAATTAATAAGAAAACTGGATGGGAAGCCTATCCTTGACTCATAAAAGGCATTCAAGTCATTACTGGATGTAAAACCAGAGGAAGATGTGAGCCACAATTACAACTACTTTTTACAATAAGGTGTATCACTAACTTTTTGACTTTATGCTTTATTTTTCTGCATCCCAAAGTTACTTTTTAAATTTTCTGCACAACCTCAATATCTACATAGTGATCAACTTTTGACTTTTCATTGTATTATTTTTCTGCATCTCATAGTTACTTTTTGAATTTTTTTTGCACGAATATCTAACTTTTGATTTTTTTTAGATTTTTCTACTTTCGGCAGCTTTTTTTTCCATGTTTTCTTTTTGACATTTGTACACCTAACATTTATTATTTTTTTGTCAACAGCCATCTTTACCCCCATTGGATTGTTCTTTACTCCATTAAAATGTTTTTTTACTTTTTTATCTTTTCCTTATATACACATTCACCATTATTATTATACATACAATTTTTATGAGAGATAGTAAATAGAAATGGCAGAACCCTCAACACGCAGATTCAAAACCATTTGTCTTCTATAGTCCAAACTTTGGTAAGAATGAAGAGTATTGGAGGACAGCCAATGAACTTGGTTAGATTTTAGCTGAACGGAAAATCGATTTGATGTTTGGTGGAGGTAGTTTAGAATTAAAGGGTTGTGTCTCAAGTTCTGCATATATTGGAGGTAGCAGAGTCCTAGGTATAATTCTAAAGGCTTTGGCTAAAAATAAATATATCACCGGTGGGACTATAAGTAATGAGTTACAGGTCATGAGCATGTACGAACGAATGACATACATGCATCATAATGATGATGCCTTTATTGCATTTCCCGGTGGTCTAGAAACATTTGAAGATATCTTTAATATTGCATCTTGGGTCCAACTAAATCTTCATAAAAGCCATTGGAGTTACTTAATATTGACAATTTTTATGATGGTTTGTTATCTTTTCTTGATCATGCTGTGGAACATGATTTTATGACACAAGCAAGTCGATGTATCCTAGCCTCTACTTTAACTACTGATCAATTGATTGACCAACTATAAAACTTTGTACCCGAACCTAATCCATTGATGGCGCAGGTGGTCTGGCACCCCAAGGACAATAGTAGTAAAAAGCGTGTACTATATCTGAATCTCTGATTATAACTTTCTTAACCTATGATTTTACTTACAATATTTTTTTTTCTTTTTTTTTTGTTGCTTTAATAACATTAGATCAAGTAAAGTCCTTTACTCTTTACTTATCTATAGTAGACATTGGGGACAATGTCTCAAATAGGTTGGGGAGGAAATAATTGTCATTTGAAAAAAAAAAGTTTTGATGTCTAAAAGTTTAAGGTCTGAATCATTAAATGTAAGATGACTGAGTAAAGAGTCACTTTTGTACTCTTGCTACGCATCTTTAATTTCTATGATTTTCTTTTATATTTTCAAAAATAAAAAATAAAAAAACAGAGAGAGAGAGATGGATGAGTAAAAAGTTACTTTTGTACTCTTGATACGCATCTTTAATTTCTATGATTTAAAAAAAAACAGTGTCTAAAATTTTTAGGATTTTGAGTCTAGCTCTAGGTTTTTAGGAAGACTTTCAGCCAGAGTGATGAGAATTGAGCTTTAATGTCATGGTTTTAATTGATGATGAGTATTATTTTGAACCTTGGTGTTATTCTTTGGTTAATACATGTCTATGATAATTATACTCAATATTTTTTTTGCACAATAGCCATGTTATTTGGTACATAGACAAGCATGCTAAAACAAGTGTGTTCTTATACCCTCATTGTAATAATCATTTTTATTTCGACATGAAAGAATTAAATATTAGAACTCCTCTTGAGGTGATTCGAGGAGAACGACTGATCAAACATCACTTGTGAAATTATTTGACAGTGCAATTTCTTGCAGGTTTTGAGTTTTAGATAGTGTTTTATGTACAGTCGGTATTCCGCCTAAATACTGCTAAATTATAGTGTTAGTTGAGTTTTACGAATTTTCATTGACTTTAAATCTACTCATGTTTTAAGACCGTTTATTCCGAAAGTGAGATGCGATACTTTAAACTTAAGCTTTGCTTTTCATTTTTTTTTTCTTCTCTAGAATAAAAAAAAAAAAAAAAAAGGTCCACTCGTTCTTCCTTTCTATGACCCATATGAGCTAACCCATACGCAAAATTACACAGATTCAAAGACCTTTTGATAAGTAAGCCACTCATATTCTCCCAAATGAAGCTTCTCAAAAGACCTCCCATTTTTAGTCACTTCAGTCTTTCTCGAGATCAACCTCCTTGTTCCTAAAAGAAATTTATCTCCATGTCTCTTACAGGCATACTCAAAAAGCACTGTAAGAGTATAAATTAACGAAGTCGTTTCATAGCCGTTTCATCTTTCTGATTTTGGTTTGGAGTTTTTTGATTTTGATTAAATTTTTGTTAATGATGAAACGAAGTCGTTTCATCTTTTAGCTTTTTTTTTTTTTTTTTTTTTTTAAGTTTCTCAGTCAAATTTGACCTAGATATTTTAATATTAAAAAATTCCACGTAAGATCTGGCTACCATAATTTTAGCTGGATTTGTGAACGGTTTGAATGTGATTTTAACTTTTGATTTACCTAATTGGAAGTAACCAATTAGGTTTACGACGTAAAATTTGTCAAAAATTGAAAGTTTGTGATTTGAATTGCCAAAATTAAAAGTTCGTCTTGCAATTGCAAATTTTGTGAGAGTTCATGAATTTTTTGTAATTAACCTTGTTAAAAAATGATGAGTTGGATACCACATAGGAGTTTCGGCGAGCTTGAGGCTAGAAAACGGCATCAAGGGTTATTATTGCCACCAAATTGAGGCTGGAGGATTGCGTTGCTACAAATTAAAATTTAGGGACAACGGTGAATATAGTAATAAATTCAGGGACAACTGGTGCCAAATTTCCGTCTTGAAATTTAAGTGAGTGGATCATGTGAGTGTTTCTAAGAGTGTGTCCGAATCACATCGTATTGTTAATAAATAATGATGCTGACATGTTTGCATATAATGACGCTAATGTGCTTGCATCACTGTCAATTCTAAAGTCTTGTGTTGATTTAACTCATTTTTCATTTTTTTAAGAGTGTTAGGAATAATAGCCTACACGTGTGGGTTCGTCTAATGGAGGTGCCCAAGCGAATATTTCCATCTAGGCAAGTTGTGAGGATGCTTGAGGTCATTGCTAATTATCTGAAGTACTCGTTGACCTTCTGTAGTGCCTTGAAGCTGCTAGCTTAGAACCTTGAGTTTTAACCTAAATAGGTTTCATCTTTGAGGGCCAACAGGAGATGTAAAGATGAATGTCACATTTTTAAGAAAATAACTTTTTAAACCCCTAAAATTTAAATTTTCAAAATTCAAATGAATTTTCGGTCCAAATTACTCCAGAATTGTTATATTTATTTATTATTTATCCAGATGGAATTAATTTCTGTTAAAAAGTGCAATTGAGCGTTGGGCCTGACTCTTGATGTGTAAACAAATGGAGCTGAATTTGGGTTTTGAGAGCCCAATAGCTCATAGGCCTAAACTAAGCCCGATACCTCCCATAGAAAAATCAAAGTACAAATATGCTTTGGAAAACTTTTATTTATTTATTTTTTTGTTGGCGAATGGATACAAAATTTATGGATGGAAATATTTTTATTTAAAAAAAAATTAAATCATTTTTTTAATTTTGATAAATTTATTAAAATGAAAAGAAAATATATAAATATAAAATTTTTAATTCATTGATCATTGACCATCAATAATCATCATCGATTATTAGTGACCACTATAATTTACATTTTTTATATATTTTTTTTTCATATATAACAATAAATTATAAAAATAGAAATTTTTTATAATTCTAAATATTTTTATTTTTAAAATTAAAATTTTTATTAATTAATTTTTAATATTACAATCAAATAATAAAAAATGAGCTTTTTGAAAAACAAATTTAAGACAAATATTTTTTCAAAAATATTTTAAAAATAAATTACTTTTTGCAAAATAGACAAAGACAATGTAATTAAAATTAATTAGTTTGTAAACCCGGGCGTCCGGCGGTTTATTATTAAAAAATATTTTTAGTTAATTTTCATGCGTTATAAAAAAGTAAGAATGTATAAATATTATTTCTAAATAAAAAAATATATAAATGTAAAATTATAGTATATTTTATATAAATAATAATTATTATTATTGTAATAGATTTTTAAGTCGGTCTCTCCGTCAATATTTTTATTTTATATACTAATATAAAAATTTAAATTATCAATCACAATATATTCAATGAAAAAAAATTATGGGAGAATATAATGAAAATAATTATATTATAATGCATTAAAAGTATCCCAGCAAAAACAAAAAAAGTATTATATTATCTTACTTATTTTTTTTTTCATTTAATATGTTTAAATAAGTTTATTATATGAAGAAAGAAAAAAATAAAAAAAAAATTCTTAATTTTTTTTTTCGAAATGTATAAACACACATACATGGATAGAAAATTGACACATATACACCTCAAAACCATGACAGTTTTAAAGATGCAAGCTAACATTTATATTCTACATACATATACACTACACTACCGATATGAGAGGCAAAAAAATATTAAATATCCTATTTATTACTTAATATTTATTTTAAATTATTTTTTTTAATATTTAAAATTATTTAAAAAATTGTAAAACAAAATAAATCAAATAGTGAGTATTGAGAGAATTTTAAAACTTTCTCTATATTTCAATTTTAATATATATATATATATATATAGTAGTACATTTTGGTTTTCCTTTACTTTGGGGGTATATTAAGCATTAAAAAAAAGGGGAGAAAACCGTAAACATATAAATCTATCTTTATTTTAGGGCTCTTTTGGAATTGCGTTTAAAAAAAGTATTTTTACATAAAAAAATTTATTTATTTTTAAAATTATTTTTTCAAAAAACAGTTGAATTGATATTTTTTCAAAAAATAATTTTGAAAAAGCAATTTATAAAAAATAATAAATTAAACCCTATCAACAACCTCAAACGTAGTCTTACTCATTTAATTATGCATTCCTAGGATTCCAACACTATAATAATGAAGAAAAAGACTTTTACCCAAATTTCATTAAAACCAACCCAAATGTATAAGCTCAAAAACCAAAAAATTCAACAATTTATTGCTAAAAAAAAACTAATAAGATTTAGGGACTTTTACTCTATTATTTACTCCATCTATTTCAAATTAATAGACGTTTTAGAAAAAAAAAATATTTATGTTATGATAAATATTAATGAATATCATGATAATAATATAAGTTATCTTTATCCTTATCTCTGTAGATAGAAATCCTTATAAAGATAGTACTATATCTCTATTCCTATCTCAGTAAAGTATTTTATCTCTGTAAGCATTTACACCTATAAATATGTGTTACTTTTAATAAAGTAATATACAAATTATTCTCTTCTATTCTTCTTTTACTCTTTTTATTCTATCTCTATAATTCTCTCATTTATTTTACAACACGTTATCAACACGAATTTATTCTAACTTTTCTTTGTCTAGATCAATAATTCTCAACAAAATTATTTGCTTCTTATTGTTGATTGTTGTAAACTACTTTGAAATAAGCAAAAGTTCTTGAAAAACTTATATTCTAAATTTCTGCAAAATTAAATAAATTAATATAGTTTCTGAAAATTAATATTATGTAGAGTTCTTCAAAAACTAATTAAATAAATAAAATAAAATAAAAATTTCTGAAAAATTGGTATCCTAAGTTCCTGAAAAACTAATATTATCTATAGTTCTTGAAAAATTAATTAAATAAATAAATAAAATATAAATTTCTGAAGAATTGGTACTCTAAATTTCTAAAGAACTAGGTATCTTGAATTTCTGAAAAAATTAGTATCCTAATTTGTTAAAAAATTAATATCTTACATTTCTATAAAACTAAATGAATTATCAATAAGAATCAATTGATAAATTTAGCCGGAAGCTTAAAATCAGAGTTTATTATTAATTATTTTTTGCTTGATGCATGAAATCAAGGTACGTGAAATTATTATTTTAATTAATTTTCAATATTAATCAATGTTAATTTTAGCTTATTATCATTTTGATCGTAGTTATATATATATTTTTTGAAGTTTGTGAACTAAAATTAGAAGTTAAACAATATTTTTTATTGCTTTATATTTTTACAACAAAAAAAAATATGTTCCTCTGGGGGAATTTATCCTGGATATCTTTTCACTTTCTAGGAAGCGTTGGAATATTTACTTTTTCCTAGAAAGAGCCACATACATCTTAATAATGGTATTTCCACGAGTAAATGATAGCATATTAAGATTTAAAAACAGGCAGCAACACAAACATGAGATTTAAGATTGAAAATATTCTGAGGATTCACGAATCCATTCTACCATTTTTTTTTTTAATTACTGTAAGTCATTTTAATTACAATGATTTAATTATATATATGATTCATGGGCTGAATTTTCTAACATATGATATTAGAGTTTATATTAAATCCTTTGTTTTTCGAATGCTTATAAAATTATGTTGTGGATTGTGTTTGGTGGTTGATTGTTGCGTTGGAAACAATATGAAATATTTGATTTTAAAATTAGTGATTGCAACTTTGAACTAAATTATGGTTATCAATATTTTATTGGCTATTGTGAATTATCTATCCAACAAACTTTACATTGTTATTATTATTTTTATTAACTTATGATTACTGGAAATCTTTCATGGGTTTCGTGAATATATAAATATATATATAATGAGAATAATACCAATTCTTAGCGCAAGTCCCAGGGAATTCGTTCACGTATAAGGAATAACTTTGATACACAAACATTTTAGTTCACGTATAATATCATTTAAGTCAGTAAACATTTTAAGGAATATATATTTCGTGTTATGAGATCAATTGCTTCTGCATTAATCTTAACAATATTTGTTAAGATAATTTTTTTTGTACATCATATTTATTAGTTGATATGTCTTTTTTTTTTTTTTTTTTTTTGCCAACGTATTTATTAGTTGATATGTCATTATAAAATAATGACAATAAAGATAGTGGCTTATATTTGATGTAGATGTTAATTTTTTTTGCGGTATTATCACCGGGTATCCTTTATGTCAAATTCTAAATCTTTATAGACCAATTTGGCAACATCAGAGCCAGCCAGAGATTTATTGTCCTATACGAGATTTATTGCATGATTTGTGACATGTATCTACACTTACTTGGCTTATTTATGTTATTTAATGTCTAATATGCATGATTATTTATAATAAAAGAAAAGGAATTAATTTCTTATTTTTCTAATTTAATGTTAATATTATTGGTATTATTTTCTTTGAAGAGTTCATTGCATAATGGAAGTTGAGGTGATTTGTAATGCATTTGGATACTAATGAGCTGGGTAAAACTATTAAAAAAAAAGTAAGTAAGAAAGAAAATATAGCATCAAACTAAAACAAGGTAAAAACTATGATCCTACTTAAACCTCAATTTAGTGAGGATTTAAAGGCTGAATATCTCACTGTTAAGGATCCTTGTGTTCTCTGGAAGAGCCTTAAGATTCATACGATCACTTAAAAGTTGTGGTACTACCACAAGCTCAATATGACTGGCTAAATATGTACCTACAAGATTTTAAATCTGTTTCAGAATATAATTCAGTCATGTTTAGAATCACTTCACAACTGAAATTATATGGTGATAAAATTATAGAACATAATATGCTATATAAGATATTTATTATTTTTATGCATCTAACATGCTCCTGTAGCAGCAGTATAGAAAGTGAAAATTTACAAAATATTATGAACTTATTGCTTGTCTTCTAGTGGCTGAAAAGAATAAGAATTACTAATGAGAAATCATTAAGCTAGACCCACTGGTATAGCATCAGCCGCCCCCCCCCCCCAAAAGTGGATGTTATAGATAACCAAAAGTCAAAATTCAAGAATGAGGTACATTTAGTAGATTAAAAGAACTCTAGAAGAGAAACAACTCATATAGAGGATAAAATTCAGCTTAATACATAGACTCTCGGAATGAGTAATTTGCTAAAATTTTGCATTTTTATTATTATTTTTATTGTTTTGTTGGATTATATCGATAAGTTGTTTATCCATATTATTTTGTATTTAATTTATAACTAATTTCATTATTGTTTTATCCTCAATATACATAAAAACATGTTGCATTGAACTTGTAGTTCAATAATTAAATCTTGAAGGTTTGGTATAACATGCTATTATGCATATAATATATATACTCTCTCTTACAACTTGTACATAGACATGAGCCTAATATTTCTCAACTGCGATTTTTTTCGTTTTGCCGTGTATGTACTAATAACACCACTTCAAAATGGGTCCATAGAGTAGACTCATAATTTATTTTGATGAGGCACATTTCCTGACATTAGGAGGAGGAAAAGCACTTATTAGTGCTAAAGAATGTCGAGAAATTTCCTGGAAGGAAGACCGTTTAAACAGTTTTAATCCACGTACAAGTCAGAGTGAACTATAAGTTCAGAAAATAATACAGTTGTAACAAATTGTAACTCAACTGTCATATGCATTTTACATATACTAAAAGAGTGATAAAGTCTCATATTTCAGGTGCTAATACCCCAGTAAAGATTGTGGTTCCTATTGAAAATAGAAAATCAATTGAGCTCAACACACGCCAGAAGCGTGGACAGTAAATTCAAACTAAAGATAAAAATTTACGAAAAAAGAAAAAGCAGCGTCACTAAGAAAATCTCCTGAAGAGAAGCCTCTTGAAAATGAATATCTCAGTCAAAGAGCTATAGCCAATGATGAGACACAGACTGAGACAACAGAACAATTATATCCTCCAGATATGTCTCATGGAGTTGATGATCAGATGAATGAAAATTATAATATCTTGATTAATTTTGTGATACAGGAGAAAGATTTAATAAAAATTCATTTATCATCGACGATGAATTTGCCTCAACAATAACTCTTGCTGTCTCAAGAGACAATTTGGATCCAGAACCTATGAATATAAATGAATGTCAGCATAGACATGACTGGCCATCATGGAAAGAGGTAAATCAAGCCGAGCTAGACTCGCTATTTAAATGTATAGTATTTGGACTTGTTATGCTGACTTCCCAAAATATGAAACTAGTTGTGTATAAATGGGTATTTGTCCGAAAGCATAATGAGAATAATAAGGTAGTAATATATAATGTGAGGTTAGTTGTCAGAGTTTTTCGCATAGACCTAGTATTAACTATGAGAAAACTTATTATCCTGTTATGAATATGATCATGTTACAATACTTGATTAGTATGGCAGTTAAAGAAAGACTTGATATGCGCCTTGTGAAAACGATATTTATATGAAAGTCCCAGAAGGACTAAAGGTACTAGAAAGGAAACACATCAAACACGTGACATGTATTCCATTAAATTCCATAAATCCCTATATGGATTAAAGTAATATAGATGTATGTGGCATAATCATTTGATTAAATCCTTATTGAAAGAAAGATATGTGAATTATACACTATATCCATATGTAGTCATAAAAGACCAAAGAATGGTTATGTTTTTGCAGTATATGTTGATGATTTAAATGAGACTCTTAAAGAACTCAAAGAAACATTTACTTATTTGAAAAGTGAGTTCAAGATAAATTTAGACGAAACAAAATTTTATATCAGCCTACATATTGATCATCAATAAGTCCTAATACACTAGTCTATTTATGTAGAAAAGATACTTAAGCAATTTTACATGGATAAATCCTTTCCCTCAAGCATTTAAATGGTAGTCCGCTCATTAGAAATGAAGAGACCCTTTTAGACCTAAAGAAGATAATTGTGAACTCTCAATTTTGCACCCTCATGATGTTGCTGCAGCTTGACACATACTGAATTTCATACGCTACGCAGAGCAGGTACAGAGGTCCCGCTAGCCGGTTAGCGGGCAGGGGTCAAGGGGACAGTGCCCTCAGAGTAAAAATTGGCTTTCAGTTATCATACTACAACAATAATTAATTTCGGATCCACTACCACTGACCGGTAATTTTTCAGACTTCATAATACTCCGAAAACTGACTCGGAAGTCCCGAAAACTGACCCGGATATCCCGAAAACTCAGAACCCGTTAGCCAGCGCCACGTCAGCTGCCGCCAGGGCACAAAAATTCACCGTGGGTGCCTCAAAAGGCATGCCCGTACCTGCACCTCAAAATTACCCTTTTGTCCCTCATGTCCTGGGAATTCCATTTTTACCCCTTTTTTAGCCCACTTTTCAGCCTCTTTTTAGTCTATTTCACCCCACCTTTATTTCCTATAAATACCCCATCCATTTACGCTTCAAAACACACCTCAAGCATTTGTGATTGCTATCCACTTGCTTCCTCTCTCTCTCTCTCTAATTAGTTTTCTCACTTATCAATTAGTTAATTAATTAAAAATTAATTTTAATTAATTAATTAATTAATTTTTCAATT
>CATKHJ010182883.1:0-21811 GCA_949750685.1 Vernicia montana
ATATATATATATATATAAATTATTAGTTTTCTTTAAAATTATATTATTAAGTATTTAATTTTATTATTATTATTTAAATATTAATTAATAATATATAAAACTTAACATAAATATGTATAATATTTTTATCAAAATATATAAATTATAAAGTTTTAAAATTAATAAAACTATAAAAAAAATAAATGGGGATACATGTCCCTGCCCCGAATCCAATTTACCCCACCCCGTATTTACCCCGACTATTCATGAGGCGGGGACGAAAATCTCAAAATCAGCCCCATTCCGCCCCATTGTCATTCATAAGGAATTTAAGATGGAAAACAGCTAGTAAGCAAGATCAAAACACTTGGGAGCCTTCATATCAAAGAACAATAAGAAGCAAGAACTGTTATGGCAAAAGCAGGAAGAACCAAAACAACAATTTTCAATTGCAGGACCTTCTAATTCTAGTAACTCCACCCAACATCCATCTTATAATAATAATTAGAGTGCTCTGTTTATGCGTTGAAAATTCCATCTATGTTACAAGTGTAGTTATGATTTTTCAGATTTTGGTTAAACTTAAATTATATCACAAATGATTTTTGTTGTAAATGTAAACATGAAAAACTTGCTCTTTCTAACCAGTTCAGATCAACCAAATTGTCCTCCATAGATACAGCAAAAACTCATTAAGTGGGTGTGTTTTTTTTTTGCCAGAGATTGAGTGTCTTTTTTTTTTTTTTTTTGCCAAAAGATTGAGTGTTCGGTATGAAAGAATTTGGATGAAGGAATTTGAACAATCCATGGATTTCTATCAAATCCATTGTTTGGTTTAATTTTTTTTGTTGCACAATCTATAGATTGTTGAAATTCTTTAAAAATGAAGGATTTGAAACAATCCCTTATTTTTTTAAAATGATGGAATATAATTTTAATCAATTTTATCCTTGAATAGGATGAGATATTTCAACTTGAATATTTTCTGACAAAACTGAAATTTGCATATAAAATCCATAGATTTTTTATATTATAAATTCATGAATTTTTTTTTCATACCAAACGAAGTATTTTGAACATTTCCTATATTTTACATTTCTTGTATTTCACATTCCCTTCACTTCATTTTAAATTCTTTCAATCCAATCGTACTCTAAATAGTTAATAAGAACAAGAACATCTATGTATTATCAAGAAATAAATCTCTCTGCTGACACTGGATTTTTATTTTTATACAACTATCTATTGGAAAGAAAATCATGTTTTACTCTGGAACATCAGGAAATAATTAATACATTAGCATGTTGAAACCTCTACATGTGACCAAATATACATATACTTCCCTCTATATATTCTTTGAAACAGATGCAAAATTAAGTATTAACCTGAAAAAAAAAAGATTCTAAAAGGCAAAAAGACCTATCCGTACAGTTTTCATGCGGTGATCCATTAGAAAAACCTCTCAAGTAATCCGCCTTTCCCTAAATTGCAGGATAAACAAAGAAATGCAGTCACTCCTCTGGCCGAAAGAAAGTATAAGTTGAACTGGTCTCTGTCTTTGTGACCTGCAACACAATGTGTAATGTTCTATGAGGTGAATATAAATGGAAAAAAAATACATGAGTTCTTTTTTTTTTTGGAACATTACTAAAGCAGAGTCCTAATAAGTTAATTATTTTCACAACTCTACATGAACATGGGCGGTGGGATAGGCCACAATGAAAGGACAACAAATATTACCAGTTTATCCATAATTCATCTTCAATATTCTACAACTATGATATGGATATTGTCTTGCACAAACCATCACCCCTTCCCACCAAATTGCAAAACTGAAGTGTTATTTTGGATTAAATTCTGAAAGTAAACTAGCTCTAGATGACATCTCTTCTGGTATTTTACACAGGTAAGGCCAACTCACTGATCTCTCGTAAAATTTCATCAAAATGGCATTAGGTCATTTTGCAATTGTATGTAACCAACTTGCTAGTACTTAGTCTGTACCAAAAAGCTTCTACATCACAAAATTTCATAGCTAATGTTTCTCTGCTTAAAGGAGGGATTGGTTAAGTTATAATTTTCTCATGATGTAATGTCCTTCTAAACTAAAGAAAATTGTGATTAAGCCTCGTAATGTTTTTCATTCATATATGAAAGGAAAGAGAAGACAAAAGGAAATAAGCATCTAAACAAAAGAAAATGTGATTGAAAATAAATCTACCTCAGAATTACGAGAAAGACCAGCGGGAAGAACAGGAACAAGAGATGTCCAAAGGATGGGATCTACTAAGGGATCAATGGTATTGTAGTTGGTTAGAAGTGGAGCGGACAAAAAAGGAGTCAATTGGTACACATTTCTCTGAAGAGACAATCCCCCACTCATTCCTAATGCAGCTCCAAGTCTCTCATTACTGCCATCGTGACTTGTAGACTTCTCAACCGCTTTCCCATAGTCCTTCTTGTTGGTATTTTTGTTTTCATTCTCATCATTATCAGTACTGTTTTCTTGCTTTTTTGATGCCTTCTCTTGCAAGCTCTTGTATGCGGCTGATTTTGACAAAATGCTCAAGGCAGAGATAGTGGAGCCTTTATGCTTTTTTCCTTTAGTAGGCATGCCCAAACAGGGCATCTGGTATGGCTCAGTAGGCTGGACTGCCCATTCTGATGTTTTAAGTTCACCACCAATATCTTCAGCATAACCATGTTTGCTTTCTTCTGTTGACTTTGAGATAGATTCTGCTTGACGAGTTTTATTGGATCCCCACCATTTGATGTAACTTGTTAGATCAATTTTTCTCTCAAAACAAAGACTCCCAACATAATCACTTTCTGCTGCTGGGTCATCGGCTGCACCTTATAATGAGATATCACCATTAGATAGATGGCACTGATTCTGGACGAACATAGGTGGGAGAAATAAGACATATAGAAGCCTTTGATAGCCAATTTATTGGCAAAAGTTTGTTCTTGGCAAAATTCTCTAACATAACTTGATTTTCTTGGATGCTGGTCAAATAGATTCCTTGAAAATAGAACTTTGGACCTTACCATAATTTATGCTACTGAAATATTCAGATCCGGGCATACGACCAAACGATGAGTCCCACCTGCTGCTTTGTGATAGCCAGAAGTATAGAACAAAATATAGAAACACAACATCATTAATAATTAATGCACAGAAATATTTAAATTCTCTATCCATTCATATGTCAGAAGAAGCTATAGTACCTAAGGAAAATCCAAGGATTCAAGAAGAAACTAAAAGCATCGATCAAGTATTTCCAACAGGAAACCATACATTACATTCTATCAAAATTTGTCAAAGATTCCTCTTTGAGGAGGATACAGCTCATCATTAGCTACGTACGATTCATACATAGTCAACTTGCAACAGTTGGTAAATAAGCAATATCAAGTGATTTCTCAAAGCTTTGAACAAGTATAGAAGAAGCCATTATGGCATCTATGATGAAGTTAAACCAGTAATGTACAGTGTACTAACTAACCATGTCTTCTCAAGAACTAGCAATTCCTAGGGGGAAAAAAATAAAAGGTGTACTGCCTAATCCTCTAGAATCTGAATGGATAAGTTGTGTACAAATAAGTAGCAACGCAGACAAACATACCTGGAAAGCCCACGGTATTTAGAGATTCCTCTTGAAAATCCACTACTCTTTCTGCAGAAAATATATACCATTAAATGCAGCACAGACACAGTTTAGACTTTAGAGTATACTTTTTAGAATAGATGCATACCTCCGAAGAGATGCTAGGTATTCCTCTCTTGATACATTTTGCATTTCTTCAAGGTCTCTTGTATAATCAGTAACCTGCACCACACAATTATTATACTTTATTGGGTACAAAAATAAATGTTCAAACTAAAGTTAAAAAAAAAAATTTCTAAAAATCAATAATCCTAGAAATTTCATTTTCTACCAATTATGGAATTAAACAACAATATGTATGTTTCGCAAAAAATATGTGGTTCATCATGCATAAATTATAATATGGATTTCATTGCACACGAATCAAACTAATACATATAGAACAGGGCTTCTAATTGATAAAGACAAACATATAAATAAATAAAAACTATAACATAGATGAGTTTTCATTAACAAGATGAAAAGGTTCAACATGGGTATCTCACTGGAAAATTGATGAGTGTCCCAGGGCCCCAGTACTTTAAAGCAGCAAGATCATATGCTCTAGCAGCAGCTTCCTCGTCATCATATGCCCCTGCAAGTAGATAATTCTCAATAATAAATGATCCAACTATGAACTAACACAACAGACATAACATAAGCACATCTTAAGAAATAGTGTGAAGCTAGCAACTTACCCAAGTATACTGACATAACGAATCAATCACAGCAACCATTCCATGCACAATAATAAAAAGTAAAAAATCAGTATCAGTCAACACAATACATGAGAAAGAGAACAGAGCAAAAGGAAAAAAGAGAAAGAGAAAGACCTTGCTTTCCCTTCTTATTCTGATTCTGGTTCCATGTACTTTTATCCCAAAGGTGAGCTTCATATCTACCAGTCCATCTATGTCTGAAATTCCATAGGACCACAAATCAATTATAATTGTCATCCAAATTAGTAGAAAAATTATATTAAAATTTAGAATCAAAACTTCACAACCAACAAAGTCACTTGATCATTTGAAAATTGTTAGTCGCCTAATAGATATTCATATACCTGGTGACGCCACGGTAAATGGAGCTCCGTTTACCGGCAGTACAAGGAGGCATCTTGCTGATGCGCTCTTTAGCAGTACAGCCTCTCTCTTTCTTTGGTTTCTTTAGTCCTCTGTATAGTAATAGCTGATCATTTGCTATCACTGCTTCCGAACTCTCTCCACCTCCACCACTTCCACTTCCACCACTACTGACACCACCACCACCGCCACAACCACCGCCGCCGCCACCGCCAAGTTCTGGTTTCAAGCAAGGATCCGAAGAAGAAGAAGCCATAGTAGAAACACAAAACCCTAACCCTAGAAGTGGACAAGAGAAATCAAAATGCTTATGGTTTTTTCAACTGTTGAGCAGAGGAACAGAGAGTGAGTGAGAAAGAGAGTAGTTTTGGTGATGGGGTTTAGATGAAATGACGAAAATAACCTCAATGGGTTTTGGAATTACAGTATGAGCTTGTGGGGTCGTTTCGGGTGAAAAGGGATTGCAACGGCTAGGATGGGGACATGGGTAGTTTTGTAATTTAACTTGTTTTGAAAGATTGTGTGTTTTGTCAGAGTGTTGGCATGTGGAGAGCCATGCCACTTGTCTGCTGTTGGCCCCGTTTAGACGTGGAAGGTTGTGTGAGTCAGGACAGAAACGATATCGTTTTAATAGTTGATGCATGATTCACCATTTACAGGGTCCCATTAATGTAGGGTCTCACATGCTAGGTGGGGCATAATCTATGTAAAAGATTTAAGAGGAAGGAACTAGGAAGTATGATAATAGGACCCACCAATTTTGTGTTGTCTTTCTGTTCTTTCTGTTCCCCTACCCCAAGCAACTAATGATTTGACATAAAATGTAGTAATTTAGTATTTGTTAAGGAGAGGACATCAGAAAAGAAAAAATTGAGAGAATTTTTTTTTTATTCTGTTTGGAAAATCAAATTGAAATGTTTGGAATTATGTTGTATTTAGATGCAATAATTTGAAATTAGAAAATTTGGACTTTCATTTCTTGGCCAAAAAAAAATTTTGGACTTCATTTTACTTCAAATTGTTTGAATAAAAATTGATTTATTATCCTCTAATATCTTCTTAATTAGATTCGTTGATGCCATGAAGAATTAATTAAATTGAGACTCTAAAGTCTTAAGTTCAAATTTTACATAGGATGAAATTTATAGTTACAAATAAATTATATAAAAAAAAAAAAACTATATTTAGTTTGCAATACATTTAAATTGAATGTAAAGAACACACATGTATTTATATAAGATATTTCAATTCAAATCCAAACATCTTCTTTTTACTTATTTAAGAACCAAACCTAACTTCACAAATTTAATTTGTAAATATAATTAAATAAATTATACATTTAGCCCTATTTAATAATTTTACAAAAATTCAATTCAATTTTATTATGTCAAGTCTTATGTTCAAAATGATATAACTAATAGAATTTAATTTTTTTAAATTTAAAACAATGAAACTTTGAAAGAAAATAAAGTCACCAAATTGAAAGAATTTCAAAAAATTCAATATATTTAATGAAGTTCACTATCTAAAATACCCCTATTTAAATTAAACAACTTTTCGTATAAAGATAAAATGAGAAAATAAATTACATTTTTTTTACTTTTTAATCGTTCCAAAAAATAAAAATAAAATTCAAATGAATTCTCTCATTGTTATGTAATTACAATTACAAATGTGCTTTTCAGGAAGCAAATTAATAAATAGTAAACCAATCAACCAAGACAGATTTTCATTCCAAGTTCCAACCCTTGCAGCTATGATGCAAATAGCAGTAAATAAAGCATTTGCAGAATGGATTGACTATCTACATATTAGACACAGAAAAGGAGAACAAAGCTAATTTCACTAACAATACTATACTAACATTGCCTCAAAGCCATAACACTTGTTGTCTAGCTATCAGGATTCAGGCATTCCTAGAGATTTTCCTTCATGTCCCTCAAAAACTGAGACTGCTCCGTCAACTAGGTCATAAAGTCTCCAGCCTACTGCAAAACAAAAAATAAATCATATTTGAACAAGTCTAGACCCAGCTCACTATTCTTCCCTCTGATATGTTCTCCCGCCAAGCCATAAAATGAAGTGATGTTAATATTAATGAATTGCTTTCTTAGACCAAATAAATGCCGGACTGAGTATTGCTCATCTCTAATAATTTCTCAAACTTCTGCGAACTTTACCTGCCTCTTCATGGATGACAAATACAAAACAGTCACTGGCCTCTGAAAGCCCGAGCAAAATCCCCATGTCTGATCACGCCAGCCAGTCCGGCAGTCCCAAGAGCAAAAGGCCTCTGAGATGCCAATGGTCATTATATATATATATATATAGTATGTATCTGTCATTACCAAAACAATTGATCACAAACAAACTCCCTGTATATCACCGAACCCATTAACTTTCAGCAGGAAAATCTACTCCAGTAACTAATTACTTACATAAGAACTGGCATTCCTGAGCTCCAATCCTTACTGTATCTCATAAATGGAAATCTTGGCATCACCTAGATATGAGTGGCAGGAAGGACTACTGCAGGTTGTTGCTTCTATGGTACTGTCCCATTTGACTAGTATGAAGCCAGAAAAGTGAGAATCTCATACCTTGGTAGATAAAATTTGATTCCCAAATTTTCTTCTCAGTGATTCTGCAAAGCATTATGACCAGATAAAGCTTCAACATATTTTCCAAAATGAATATTGAAAAAATACACACTGCCATTACTGGAGTGTAAATATATAAATAATAACATGATGATAAAAGTTGGAATCCTTTGAAGCAGAAAAGCTATGGTTCTAAAAGGAAGATGGCCAAGGATTCAGGGCTATCTCTGACTACAAGTATAGAATTTATTTGATCCCGCCAAAACCCTATCATGTTATTTTGCTATTAGGCTAACATTAAACCTCCATAACAGTTCCTCATATTAGGCCAGTTCCAATCCCCCCACCTCAGACATTTCCACTACCTGCATTTATGCCAATCAGACACCCACATTGCAAAACCAAAAGACCTTTCAGAAGCCAATTGATTTCTACCAGAAAAAAAAGTTCTCCACCATTACCAATACCATTCTTGAAAACCCTGTTGAATATTGCACCAAGCCTAATATCTTCCTCCAACCCCATGAACGTCCAGAAGAACTATAGACTGATTTCTTGTGATACATTATGATAGTTCGGTTACAGAGATGTCACAAGAGTCCGAATAACTGAGTCACTGACTCTCATGAAAAACTCTTGTATGTTGGCTTTATAATTATGGGGGCAAAAAATAGTCTTATGCCGTCAGGGAGACTCCCAATATGGTGAAAACTCACAGAGTGGACCATGCACGCGGAAATGGAATCATGTTATGAAATACTCAGAAAGACCATGCTTGCGGCAATACTATCATATGTTTATGAAATACTGCTGTGAAATTCTATCCTAAACTTCTAATCTACCTAATCTTTGAACAGAACACCACTCATAAAATCCTTTGCTCTCCTTGTTTAACATTTGCTCTTCTATTTAGCATGTACTCTTATCTGTTGGAAAAGAAGTTATTCATCTGAAATATGGGACAAATATTTTATTTCATGACATTATCACACAACTCCCTACAAGATTCTTTTGGGAGGAGGGAGAGCTTAAAATGATATAGTAATTCACCAAATTGGATGTCTATACACACAAAAAGGCATACATACATTTTTCGAATTTCCCCCCATAATAATTGCCAACAAAAAATTTGTTTTACTGTAGGACCCGCTTGAAGGTCTTAATCGTACAAGGTTCATGTGAGTTGCTCAACCTAAGTAATTCACCAAATCTGGTGTGTCTATGCACACACAAAAGGCACGTAGACTTTTCAATTTTTTCAACATATAATTGCCACAAACACTTATACTATTATAGGACCTTCTTGAAGGTCTTGAAAATACAAGGTTCAGATATTGAGTTTGCATCAATTTGGTCCCAGACAATTTCTTCTGTTTTACAGAAATCTTGTCCTGAATAAGGTTGGAGTCATGTTGCCAATATCTATAGTATCATTCAGCTGAATGACAGAGACAGTCAGAAACCCAATGGAGGCCACACAATGGTTGGGAAACTAATGGAGGATGGAGTGTCAGGCAGCTGGTTGCACAGAAATTATTTCATATATAATAAATAAAACCACAACAAACTAATTTAATTCTACAGCAAGGGAGAAGCATCTGCATACCAACTCTTTCTTGTATGGTAGCAGCATATTCAGCCCCACCACTTTTTTGCACATAGGAGAATATATCATGATACATTCCATTTGAAGGTTGAATTCCTGCATCTTCCATCCATTCCAATACCTGCATGTCAAAGTAGCTGAGTTTTTCCATCTCCTACTATTAAAAGAAATAAAATTGCATATTAAACTAGGCATATCACTTTGTCTTATTGCCTTTTTAAGAAAACAAGGAGAAAAAGGGAAGTACTAAAATTGTAGTCTGGAACATTCACAACACACATATGCAAATTTCTATAATGATTAATGATAAAATTGGTAGTCACAAAAATACGTACAAAAGCAGCAAATATGATCCATTTAACTCAAATTAAATACTTCCAATACCTTGCATCCTCTTGCTATTAACAGAATTATGAACATTAAAATTTCAGAAATATGCTGTTTACTCTTCATGCTACTAAGGCATACAGAATTATTCTTAAGCACACCTATCTAACTCCACAAAGGACTATTAACTTTTCCATTGTTATATCACATGCTTTAATAACTCTTTCTGTTGCACTGGTGCTTAACAATGTCCAAAATATGTTCCTTATAAATTTAAGAAATATATTCAAGCATTTAAACAACAGTTCAGAACAGAAGCTAAGAAACTGAGAAAATGCACGCTATCCATGCATTTATTTATTAAAAGAAAGGATATGAAATTATATATTGCCAATAAAACAAAAATATGACACAATAATTACCTCAATATACTTTCTCCAATTTCCAACGGCCAAAAGATTCTTCAACAAGATTGAATAAGTCCTCAAGTTGATTTCAGCACCTGATACTGTAATCTTGTAAAACAACTGCATTTATGAACAAGAAAAAACTAGTACAGATTAGCCTTAAGGTATCAAGAAAGAAGAAAAAAAAAAGGAATATTACTAATACATCAGCCACCCAGCACACACAAAGCTTACGATCATTTAGTGCTTAAATGTCTGATTTAATTAAACAAGCTATACTTTAGCTGGGATTCGATATTCTGTTTTAGCAACATAACTATCACACAAACATTTAAAAATGTTCATATACCTTCATCATAGACTCAACCTTTCCGCTCTTTCCAAGAAGATGAAGAAGCTGATTCAAAAGTCCAATAGAAGTTACAGAAAATGAAGGCTCCATCAATTTCGTCAAGTTAATTGTCGTCCTCCAATCTCGTAATCTGCAACCAAAGTTCAAATGTTGGTCATATGGAAACTAAGCATAGTGGTGCTCTCATTAAAATAGCAGAAAACCTATGATGTCCAGAAACACTCGTCTAGGCAAGTAACAAAAAGATTTAGGCTGCTGTAAAAAAGAAATTTACTATCTGTACATGGTGATACAGATAAACTGAATCTAAACAGTCAAAAATGCTACTAGCCCAGAGCATAAGGCAACATCCCCATGATAGAGTAGGAAAGTGGAAAACACAGAGCATGGGCCAGGCTAATGGAAGACTATTATCATCTTTGAACTACTGTGATCTAGTTAATAACCCTAATCCTAAATTAGATTGTAGATTTGACAAATGATTATTTAAAGGACAGAATAAGGAGAACCAAAAGGGCTGATTCTCTGGTTACACAACACACAACCTGGAAAATAAACTACCAGTCGCTAGTTTTTCATTACTCAGAATCAGCCACTAGAACAGAACATTACAGACCTATTTATAGCCTAAATCCCACTAGAATAAAGTCTTAAACATTAAAATCCTACAAGAATAAAGTATTGAACGTAAAAATCCTACTAGAATAAGGTCTTGAACATCAATCATAATAGAAGTACAACTTGACTCCACTAAATAAAGTTTAACATAATCAAAAGATAAAAAACCCTAATATATAATTTGCTACAATAGCATGAACAATTTAGCAAATTCTAAAGTTTTTGCTCCTGCATCACACAAGAAACTGAATAACCTTGCACGCCCAACATTCCTGTTGTCAAAGCAACCCAAAAGCTTGGGGAGGCAAGGTGGACAAAAATCAAGGCAAGCAACTATGCACTTGAGGCACTCACCTCAGTCCCTTGATGCTTATTAGCTTAATTACTTTCTTGTCACTTATTAAAATTTACTTATATATCATGGTCTCAAGGAAAAGCAAGAGATATCACATAAAATGTTAAATGTTTAACATATAGACATCACATTAGTTTTTTGTTAGGGCAAAAAGAATCAACAAAAGCATATTAGATGAAGATCAAGAGAATGAATTTTAGAACTTTTCATGCTAGAATCTTGAGTAGATTAGCTGTATAATTTGTGTCCATTTCTTTTTGCTTTAATACATGATATATGACCTAATGTTCTTTTCTGACTGCAATGTGCGTATGATAAAATACATAACTTATCTTTTGGATGCAAATCTTGATGTGGTGATGATGCTAATTATTAGATTACTTTTATGTTTAATATATATATAATGTGCTAGTAAATTACTTTTTTCAGGCGACCACCCAGTATGGTAGGTAGTGCCTCAGGCACTTGAGAATCCTGGCACTTTAAGGGCACCTTCCGTTCTTAACAAAACTGCCAAATTCAGTCATGAAAAGAACATGCAACGTAACGAAAAACAGAGAATGCATTGTCTTATTAGTCAACAATACGAGTTATCCTACATGACAGAAAGGAACACGGACACCATAGAGGACAGGTGTAATGCCTACAGCTTTATAATTTACTTTATATGAAACAACATAACACAACTGCCATGAATTTATGGTATATTGAAAAATGCAAAAGATATCAGGCGGGAAAAACAATGAATGTCTAATATAAAGTATTTAACAGTGTAAAGAGTTTCCTTCAAGCCTTGCACACCTCTGTAATTGGCTACATGATACACTAAACTTCAAACTAGATTACATCTTAAATTGGCAACAGCGTTGTGTCATTTTCATTCAAACTGTGGATATTACAAGGTTTTTTTTATGAGCAGATATTTTCCAAAAAAAGTTCTACAAGATGAAAGATCACAAGGAATATCCACACCAGTAAACAGCAAGATTCAGTTCCATCTACAGCACACAGATCAGTCATGCAAATAATTACATGAACAAGGGTTGAATTATGCAATACCCAGGCCAGTCAAAATGATGGGAGAAAAAAAAAACACCAGAAAGGACCACCTACATGCACCTCTAGATTGCTCAATTCTTCCTTTAGAATAAAATAAAATAAGAGTGAATACTTACAGGC
Source organism: Vernicia montana (assembly GCA_949750685.1). Classification (NCBI taxonomy): domain Eukaryota; kingdom Viridiplantae; phylum Streptophyta; class Magnoliopsida; order Malpighiales; family Euphorbiaceae; genus Vernicia; species Vernicia montana. Next base: position 12,153 of record CATKHJ010182883.1, read on the forward strand.
TACAGGCTGAAATCATTTCAAAGAAAATAGCATCACTGAAGAGGATTTCTTTCTCTTTCATAAAGTCTGCCAGGATAAGAACCTGTGTTGGCTTGCCTCCTTTATTGAATGCTCTCATCAGAGCTGAACATGCAATTGTATCTGGTTGGATATCACATTCTTCCATTTCTTGAAGTAGACTACACGATTTTTCCCAGTATTCTGAAATCATATAAAAATAAAGAGACAGTTTCAGATGCAAGGACCTAGAGATTAATTTAGGAACATGAAGGGTGAGAGGTTAGTGCAAATTGGATGATAATGATCATTGATGTGTTCAGAGCATTTTTGTTAAGGTAGAGCATAAATTATTAATTTGGTACATTCATATTGCTAACTTTTTCAAGTATAAGTAATGTAGAGTGTAGATTACTCAGGTAAGAGTCAGAAGTTTAACAAAAGGTACCATTTTTAATCAACGTGATGTTTTTTCCCTTAGATTTCATAAAAATATATAAATAAAATACACACAAACTCATCAGTAGTTCAATGCACAAACTCACCAGCAGCATTGTAAGCATGTAGCATCGTGGTATATGTAATTACATCAGGACAACAGCCAGACATCTTCATCGTATTGAAAATAGATTCTGCTTCTGTGATTTGGCCCTAAAGAGAGAGAGAGAGATAGAGAGAATATGAGTTTTCTGTCAAGTTATAAATAGTAAGACACATATCTTGCTACAGCACTTGCCTGCTTACTGTAGGCACACATAACAGATGAGTAGACCTCCTTGGTCAAAGAAATTTTCAGATCCATCATATCTACAAAAAACTCAAGTGCTTCTCCATATTTTGACATCTTGCAGCACCCACTTATCAAGACAGTGTATGTAACACAATCAGGTGTAACTTTCTTTTTCCTCATGGATTTGTACAAAGCTGTAGCCTTTTCATATTCCCCCACATTCATATAGCTTCCAATAGCTGAATTATATGCAATTGTGTTCAACACAATGCCTCGCATTTTAGCTGCTGAAAGCACAGCATCAATATTTACCTTTTGACCACAGCGGCCACAGGATGCTAAAAGTGTACATATGGAGACAATGTTTGGTTGAATGCCATCCTGCTCCATTTCTCGCAAAACTTCCACAGCTTCAGCTAACAAACCATTAGATCCATAAGCATCAATCAGCGCATTGAAGCTAACAACATTTGCCTTCAACTTGTCCCTCTTCATCATGTCAAATACTCCCCTTGCTTTTTTAGGTTGTTTTGATCTCCCATAAGAACTGAGCAAGGAAGTATATGTCACGACATCTGGGCGAAATCCATTTGCTTTTATTTCATTGAAAATTGACAATGCCTCTTCACTCATTCCATGAGAAGCATATGCTCCTAACAGTGCATTATAGGAAACAATGTTGGGCTTCACACCTTCTGCAAGCATAATATTGAACACAGCCTTACAATCTTCAATTTGCCCACTCAGAGAGTACAAATGGATGATGCTTGTAAATGTTACAATATCTGGGCGGCACTCTGCTCTCTTCTCCCTCATGGAATTAAAAATATCAATGGCTTTCTCATATTGACCAAGCTTTACTAAGCAATATATCACAATGTTGAGGGTTGTCGTATCATGACGAATATTTGTTCCTTTCATCAATTCAAAATAAGACAAAGCTTTTGAATACTGACCACCAGTCTTATATGCAGATAAAACAATATTATGAGTAACCAGATCAGGGCCAACTCCATTTTCAGTCATTTTCTTGCAGACTTTCAAAGCTTCTCTCCAATTTCCACTGGATCCACAAGCATTGATCAAGTTATTATATGTCGACCGACTAGGGGGAATCTGCAGGAATAGGATTATTAAGGTTGCAGACGTCTTTTTCCCAATCAATATGGACTCCATGAAAAGGTTTAAAATGTAAATCATACATACACTTCATTTAGAAAACAGAAGAAAAAGACAATGATCTTTCTCACACATACAAATTCTTCTTACATGCACAGAGGATCAAGAATGGTATTGACATTGGATAATATTTTTTCAAGGAGCACCAATTTAATATATATATATATATATATATATATATATATATATAACAGAAGACAAAATATCTAATGGAAACACCATTCGCATTAAATTCAAAAGATCTATCTAAAATCAGTGCATATTCTAACCACGCCATGTCCATCACTTGAACAATTTCATTAACTTTAGATTACTGACAATTCACTCTATCATATCCAGAAATGAGACAAAAATCCCTTATCCCAAAAGGCTATCATAAAAAAAGTAGCAGCATTAAAAATGGCACGTACGAAACCAAAAATTCCAATACTATTGATGTTACAGAAAGTTAGTACCTAATCCCCAAGGCTAAGTGTTAGACTGTTGCAAGCTTTTTTTTTTTTTTTTATGTGCCATCTTAACATGAAAAGAAAAAGAAGGAAGCTCACATCAAGTTAGACCACTAAGATTGATTAGGGAAGAAGAAATCAAATACACACAGCTTCATGCAGCATGTCTTCCATTATATTCATAGCCCAACGCCATTGACCTGCTCTTCCATGTGCATTGATAAGAGCATTGTAAGTTTCAGCATCTGGTTTGCACCTGGAAATGAAAAGGAATAATATGAATTATGATGTCACTACTAAGAAATGTTCAAAAAAAGATGAGCCAAAATTAATTATCACTCAAGATCTCCACTCCTTCAAAACAAATCCTCCACCAAATCTAAAGTAGAATTATGACCTTTAAGGAATAGATATAATGGGAAAAATATAAAGTAGAATTATGGGAAGAAGAAAAGCAAAGCCAGCACTGTTCTACACAAAACTATATACTGCAGAGCAGATCCAACTGCAAAACCATATATTGCAGAGTCGCTCCAACTGTGAACAACAAATTCTTTTCCTATTTTTTTTTTAAATTTATCAATTCTACAACATCCTTTATTTAATTTTAGTATCAAACATTTCGTCTCTTATCAATTTAGAATCTTATTTGACGACACCATTGTAATCATAATAAAATGGTGCCCATATGATACAAAATAACAATTAAGTTTGACTATAATCAATAAGACACCTATGTGATCAGCCACATGGCATCATGGTAGTTCCATGTTAATATTTTTTACCCAAATACAAGCTTCTTATGTGGAGAAAAATACATTCTTTTATAGGCATATAAAAATTTTATTAGTAAAATATTTGGTTCCATGTAATGAGTTATTTAATGCCACAGAAATAGCACACAAACATAAATTTGATTATGTTATTCAAAATGGCACTAGAGCAATAAAAAAGGAAAGCTTGGTTCTTAATGCTAGTACAATAGCACTTAACCACAAGGTATGTTTTGACCTTTTCTTAATATAATTGAACTACTATTTCTAAAAATGCATAGACAAAAAACAACAGGGAGTATCATGCATACAAATGTACATCATCATTATAATACTCAACTCAACTTAACTAATCCTCAATCCCAAATTTGTTGGGGGCATGACTTCAGTGATAATTCTGAATAATATTTGTTTTAAACTCTTTTGTCATTTTCAAGCCTGAAAATGATAGTCGTGTCTCATACGTTAATAATCTGTAGCAACAAAATCAAGAACAATACTAATTGATCCATCATGGAAAAGGTATCCAACCATTACAAAATCAAGAAATTTAAATTTATATAGCAACAATTAATTATGAACAAAAACAAAGATGGGGGCATGGACAAGAATTGAGCAAGAACATAATTATATCCCATACATTCCTGTTCTATTTCTGGGCATTAATCCCAAAGCCTAACAAATCCCCAACAACACCCCCCCCCCCCCCCCCCCCCCCGGCCAAAAAAAAGGACATTCCATAATCCCGAGGGCTTGCTAGTTTTTAGGAATGAAGAAAAGGGAATGGAATGAATGCTCGTTCAATTCCTGGTTTCTAGTATCCAACCTCATGTAGCAATAGAAGTTATTTAATAAATGCTCATTTATTCCAATTCAATCATTTCACACAACTAACAACCAAGAAATGGGAACAAAAATGAAGGTTTGATCCCCATTCCAGATCTTTTATTCCCAATAACCAAATGGACCTAAATATTTGCGGAAGTATATTAAACTTGTGACATTCCCCAGCTTCTCAAAAGCAGCAATAATTCCATTAGGAACACCGACTCCAAGTATTTTGTATTTCTACTATAAGAACAAGTTAAATGCACGACACGACAATCAAAACCTTCCCAAGCCCAAACTAGTTCATTTTCTTTCCTTATACATATAAGCAAATTATAATTCAATCCTAACAGTTTAAACAAAACCATTGAGGGCAACGAAATGGCTAGCATTTTCAGATAGAGGATGGGAAAAATAATAAGCATACCTCCATTCTTGCATCTCAAAGAACAAACCCCGTGCTTGATCAATGTGATTATGTCTAGCTTGTAGCCGAATAATCATATTGTATATATCATTGCGAGCACAGTAATTCTTTTGATATTTCATCCAACGAAACACTAAAATGCTATGTTCCAATGAACCCCTTTGTGTTATCTCCTACATTACCCAATAACAAAATCAAGAAACCAAATTAAAATCTATCGCATTTGAGCCAAAATCAAACCCTAATAGTGAGAAATGTTTACTTTGATAAGATGAGGGAAATTTTTTCGCGCGAAACGGCCGACCCAGTGGTTCAAGAGTCTCTCAACGTCGTCGTATTTGGGGTCGAGCTCGAGAATTTTGTTAACGACCTGAGAAAGACTCCAATCCTTCTGAAACCTGTCACCTTCAACTCGTAAACGGTACCGTTTTTGAAGGTCGGCTTTCCTGAGTCCAGTCACTTGAGTGGAGACAAGGTGTTGGCCACTGTCGTAGTCTACGAACCCCGATTTCTTCTCTTTAAATGCTGCTTTGTTTTTCGACTGCTTGCAGAGGACTTTAGGCTTGGAGAACGTTGGTGAAGGGTTGACTAGCGTCGGATGGTGGCGGAGGTAGTGTATCGCCGCCATTTTTGGTGGAGAGAGGGAGAGAGAGGAGAGGATAGTGAGCGACAGAACCAGTTTGAGTGGATAAAACCTTTTTATAACGAAAATACAAATATATATATATATATATATATATATAATCATTACAATAAAGTAAAATTTTCGCAATAATTTAATAAGTCAGCCGCACTGTATTGTTGCTAAAAATGATTTTTTTTTTTTTTTAACTATATATGTGTTGAATTTCCTTTAGAGGAAAATATTGGGAATGGAAAATAAGTGAGAAAATAATTCAAAGTTTTTCTCTTTTGGTCACCAAATGCTCTTCAAAATTACAGTACTTGAGTTTGATTGTTTTCAAATTAATTATCTGATATTTTAATATTTCAATTAATTAATAAAATGTTCACAATTCTTTTCTAAACTTACTAACGGGCTAGTAATTACATATATTTAATTATAAAAATACATAAAAACAAGATAACACAGCCAAAGAATAAATATTTAAAATGCCAACACACACTTGTTTAAGAATATTATTAAATATTTAAAAGGTTTAATAATTTAGTTATGTAACTAAAATCATGTCGCATGTTTGTCTCACTCCGTTATTGTTTATCAAAATTGAAGGGTAAGGTTCTATTTTAAGAAGGTAAAAAAATTGTATACTTATATAGGGGATTATCTTATATAATTGAGTGAGTTCTTCAATTTTTATTTTGATGTATTGAGTTTTTAAATTTTAATTAAAAATCTAATAAAGTGAATTTATTCATAGTATTTGACCTCTTGATTATCGTTTGACTTCATAGTTAAATAATTCATCACATTAATGTTCAGTCAATTAATTTAAGGATAAGTTATTGACGAGTTAGTTAATTAGATCAAATATGAGTCCACTCACTTGAATAGAGACAAGATGTTGGTTAATTTTAATTGTTAAAAAAATAAAAATGAATTAATTAATTATATCAAATTTTATGGAAGAAATAATAATTTGCTCATTTAATTAATTTTCTTTTTATCATTACTATTGATATAGCATGTGACCTCATATGATTTATTTACTTATGAACTGTTTTTAATAAAATGTTAATTAATCATAAAAAAAATAAAAATAAAAAAAAGACATTCAAACTATAATTTTTAATAATTATTGTGAATGCAAGATGGCTAAAAATATAATTTATGCTCATACATAAACATAATATGAAATGGTATATTATTTTAATTATATTATAAAATTTAATTTTTAATAATTTTGAATCAATCAACTAGTATAAAAATGAACCAATTTATCTATAACTTTTAATTTGTGTTAAACCCAATAGATATAAACTCATCATATGGACATTAACAGTAAGAATTGCAACATTAATAGAGCAGTGAGTTTCATTATTTGACAACATGTGAGCTTAACTAAACAATTCCTCTACCATTTCAAAAAATATAAGAAAAACCTATAGAGAAGATTCATTCTCATTCTTCAAAAGATCTGTCAACAACAAAAGAGAAAAAAATAATCCTAAGTTTAAAGAGATGGACAATGTTGAACAATTTGACAATATTTTTGATAATCTCATGATGGAAGGGAATATTTAATTTGATAATTCACACGAGGAGCAAGGTATAATCGATTAACTGGTTTTGACTTATATGATTACAATTGTTGTTTTAGAACTACTTGAATGAATTCTATTAAACTAGCAAATTTGCTTTTATTTGATTTGCTTTATTTGATTACATAATATAATTTTTTATCTGAAATTTCCAATTGATTACATATGATTTTGCATAATTTATTGAATTTTCTATTTGATTACATGTGATTTTGCCTAATTATCGTAGATATTGAAATTGGCCAAGAAATCAATGCTATATTGATAGCAATTGAAGTTGTTGTTGCACAAAAAGAGGGGATCATTAATTGGAATAGGTTGCATGATTCATTGATAGAAACCAAGTTGTCTAAGCAACAACTCAATGCACTTTTTGACATAATTGTGCCTTTGTTGTCCACTCATTGTTTTGATGTTGGTGTACTACATCATTTACTAGCTTTCTTTGATAGTTTATCTAAGAATCAACCGGATGTTTTGATGCCTACTCTAGAAGCCTTAATTTCATATGGAAACCAAGGTACAGGGCTAAAATTTGATGTATACTTGTGTTTATAAAAAATTATAAACATTGACATAAGAATAATAAAATTTACAAAATTTTCACTTCTTTTCTCATCCTAAGAAGTGAAAAATGATAAACATCTTAAGAAGTGCAAAACTCATATATTACATCTTATTTCTACTTTTTATAGTTTTTTAATGAGGTTATATATATATATATGAAATTTTGAATAAAAAATATTATTTTATCTTAATATAAAAAAAAAATTAATGTGTATACATAAAATATTTTTTTTATTTAAAAAATAATATGTAGTATAAATTGTTATTATAACCGTCTTGCTTACATAGCATTACAATAAGGAGAGAGTATAAAGTTACAAGTTGGTCACACAATGAGTGAACAGAGTAGTGAGTTTTATTATTTGACAACATGTGAACTTAATCAAACAATCCCTCTGCCATTTCAAAAAATAGAGAGAAAACCAGAGAGAAGATTCATTCTCATTCCTCAAAAGATCAATCAACAACAGAAGAGGAAAGAATAACTCTAAGCTTGAAGAGATGGACAATGTTTAACAACTTGATAATGTTTTTGATAATCTCATGATGGAAGGGAATATTCAGTTTGATAATCCACACGAGGAGCAAAGGTATAATCGATTGACTGGTTTTAACTTATTTGATTACAATTGTTGTTTTAGAACTACTTGAATGAATTATATTAAATTAGTTGATTTGATTTGATTCCATAATAAGAATTTTTATCTGAAATTACTAATTGATTACATGTGATTTTGCCTAATTTATTGAAATTTCCAATTGATTATATGTGATTTTGCCTAATTTTCATAGATATTGAAATTGACTGAGAAATCAATGTTATATTGATAGCAATTGCTGTTTTAGAACTACTTGAATGAATTCTATTAAACTAGCATATTTGATTTGATTCTATAATAGAAATTTTTATCTAAAATTTTTAATTGATTACATGTGATTTTGCCTAATTTATTGAAATTTCCAATTGATTATATGTGATTTTACCTAATTATCATAGATACTGAAATTGGCAGAGAAATCAATGCTATATTGATAACAATTGAAGCTGTTGTTGCACATGAAGAGGAGATGATGGGAATACGTTGCATGATTTATTAATGGAAACCAAGTTGTCTAAGCAACAACTTAATGCACTTTTTGATAGAATTATGTCTCTGTTGTCCACTCATTGTTTTGGTGGTAGTGTACTATTTCATTTACTTGCATCATTTAACAATTTATCCAAGAATCAATTGGATCTTTTGATGCCTATTCTAAAAGCCTTAATTTCATATGAAAACCAAAATGCAGGGCCAAAATTTGATGTGTACTTATGTTTGGGAGTAATTGTGTCTAAGAATTTCAACACTTTGGGGATACACCTTGCTCCTATCATATGATCTATTGTCAACAAGCTTGATAAATTACAAATCTATAATGACATATATGCAATTGGCTTCTCATGATAATCAATAAGATGATATTGGAAGTTGATGATATAGAGGTGGTTAAGCAGTTCCGAAAATGAAGGACTTGTTTTCTATTTGAGTTTTCTCACCAGGGTTGATGTTATCACAGTCTTGAAATATATTCCCCCATCTCGTTGGGACAATTTGTTTGACAGTAAATGGCACATTAAACACGGTACTGGATTTTTTAACCTTTTCAATGCAATAATAGTTGGTAGCTTGCATTATATTGGTTTGTGTTCATGTATTGGGAAAAATCATGGTTGAAATTGTTTGCACTGGATAATAGAGGGAGTTGGAATTTTCCTTGAGGGGAAACCTAGAGTCAAGGGAATCAATTGAGTGTGAAGGTGTCTTAGTTGTGCTTAATGAAATGTTAAAAGCATGTGTGTAATACCCCAAATGTTCATGTATAGACTTATATTTGATCATATGAATGAATTATAAGTATTCTTACATATGTGTTGATGTATTAGACTGATTAGAATTGAGACATTGACTTAAAGGTTTGAGTTTTCGTAAAGTGGAGTTGCAGAGCCAAAGTCGCGACTGCAACCTTGGATTAGCGACCGCGATATGAGTCACGACCGCGACAGTAGGTGCGACTCAGGCCGCGAACTCTTATGTCTGATTTTGGTAGAAGAATGAACAGTCACGTAAACAGTAATAGGTAGTGACCGCGACAGACATATTGCGACTGCAATATGAGAATCGCGACCGCTACTTACAAATAGCGACCGCGAACCTCGTCGAGGTCATAATCGGGAAACAGTACTATAAAAGGAATTAAAAGCCCCAATTTCATTTCTACCCGATTTTCAGAGTTCCTAAACTCATATTCTCTCAAAATTCTCTAAATCTACTCTTTCTAACTTCAAGGAAGATCATATATTGCATGATTAAGAGGATCTAGGGTTGTTGGATCTATTTCCTCTCTTTAATTGTTCAAGCATTTGATTGAAGGTAAGTTAGGGTTTCTTCATTTCCTTCAATTTCTTTCAATAGATATGAGTTTATAGTAAGATTGGGATGGGTAAG
>CATKHJ010182931.1:0-17118 GCA_949750685.1 Vernicia montana
AATTCTTAATTGGATTTATAATTATTGAGATACAGTCAAAGGAATGTGATAAGGTCTAGTGAATTCTGTAATCTAACATAATTAGCAAATCTGGGAATATATCCTCCAAAATGAGGATGTTAGAGACAGAATTAGAAGAGACTCAAAACTAGTAAAATGATAAATGTTATGTGAATTATTAAACCACAAAAGGGCTTAACAAAATTCCAAGTATAATGTGAGAAAATAGAGTTTATATTGTGACTGACCCTGCATCAAAATTAAATCTATAACCTGTAATGAGCCTTATGAATTGGGGACTTTATAGGCAGAACCAAGTCAAACTCAAAACATAAGAAGTGTTCCTTAGTATATTTAGTATCTCCAGAAAATAATACCTCAATTGGAAGTATAAATTGTGAGATATACTCAAGTAAGTGTATTGTGCTCAGTCTACCCTATAGCAGAAATAGAATTGAATTGAAAAGGTCACTAAGTTTTCTATGAATTAAATTTTAAGTTCAATTTTGGATATGTTATAAATGTATATGTCTAGTTTTAAATACAAAAAGAATAAACTCATTTGGACAAATACATCAAGAGAAATGACTGAAATAATGTAACAAGGTTTAGTAACATAACTAGATACTGAGTAAGAATGTAATGTTTCAAAGTTAATAATTGTAAACAAATGAATTGTCTATATATAGAAAAAATGAATAAATGATTAATGAGAATAATAAATAGTAAATTGAATATAATTATTCATTATGAATCTAATGAGAAAGTGTATTAAATTGCTATAAAGCAAATCACTGAAATTAAAAGTATTCATTAGGCCACTCCGCTAGTATGTGAAGATGGAATAGAAATGTATTGTAAATTGATATATGTGCACATGTATATACTAATGAGTATATTGACTTGCATCGACAACAGATAATAATTTTAGAATTAGAATAAGAATAATCAAATCGATAAGATAATTAATAATCGTTGATTGTATGATATAAAGGATATGGTTCAACGTAAAACCTAAAGATAAAAAAATGTTCCGGAGATTGAAGAGAATCACTACCAAATGTACTAAGAGCTTGTCTTAGGAGCTAAGGAAGTCAAGGTGAGTACTTTATAAACCTTACATTTCTTAAGTGAAGTAATTGTGTGAGTTATTCTTTTTAATGAGACTTTTGGCCTATATACTGTTAATTGAATTCTTTTCAATAAGGCTTTTGGCCAAATTATTGTTATTGAATTCCTTCATTGAGGCCTTCGGCCTATTTACCACCATTTGACTGCAAGTATTAAAATTGTACTTCATTTAAATATTGTAAAATCGTTCACCTTCCATATATCAATCTTTTCACTAAAATGAATCCTTCTTGAACTAATGTCTCTTATTTGAAAACTAAGCACACCTTATTTATAAATTGTTTTCATAGTTATGTTCCTTTAAGAAACCAATTATTCTATTTATGAAATTCCATTGCTCTTTCATTTACTCATCTTTCATTGAATCTCTTATGAATCATTATTGTACATGGTTGAATCAAAACATTGAAACACTTGCATACTGGATCCAAAGTGATCATAATGTATAACTGAAAGCATAAATCCATGATTAATGTGGGTATTACATTAGACTGTGTGCACACGGGAAAGCCTGCGAATAGGGTGACCGTATCTGCCTCAGCTAGGAGGGGTGGTTCTAGCCGTGAGACCTGATCAGTCTTTATGCTCTATACTGTTATGAGTAAGCAAAGCAATAGCTGCCACTCTACTGTTTACTGTTATTAGTGAGCAAAGCAATAACTGCCATTCCACTGTTTATTGATATGAGTGGGCAAGGAATCAGCCTCCACTCCATTGTTTACATTGGGAAGCACTCCGCTTCCAAGACTGTGATTTCTGCTAAAATGATATTATTGAATCTCAATTTTTATTTACCATTGTAATTGTTATTGACCACTGTTATTGAATCTCGACTGTCGTAGACTATTGTTATTGTTATTGAAAGCCAACTATTATTGATCATTTGGAAAATTGTTTCTCCTTCATTGTTTCATTGGAACCTAAATATTTAACCTTAACTGTTTTTTTTTTATCATGGAAAAATTATTCCTTTTATACTGTTATGTTTAAAGACTAATAATTTTATTGTTAAACATATATTCATAAACTGTTTCTTTTTCATTGTAGTACTCACTGAGTTTCTCTCACACCCATATAGTGTTTTATTTCAGGTTCAATAGCAGATTCAACAAGAGAATCTCAAGTATCTATCTCCACTTGAGATTACTTTGCTGAAAGTAAGGTGTTTACAGCCTATTGTTTGGGATAAGTCATTTAGAGCTCCATGAATTAAAATGGTTTAGTATTGTAATGATCAGTTGAATTGCATTTTGTATATGGGTTATTTATATATTAAAATGGATACAGAAATCAACAATTGATATATTGTGATGTGATTAACGATGATAAATATTGGGAGGATTTGTACTGAGTGTTTTGGTTAGAAGTGTTTCTTTCATGCAGGTTGTAAGCCTGGGGTATTGGTATAGTTGCTGCTGTTATGCTGTCGAATTGATTATAAATGCTCACAGAAATTAATGGTATTAATTTTATTTTAATATTGAGTAATGGGGTTCTATGGGTTGTTGGTGCCTTTATGGCTACCCATGCTCTAGGACCGTCACATCACCTAAGGTGGGATGTGACAAAGGTGGTATTAGAATAAAAATGTAAGTTTGGTATAGACTAATAACTATTATAGAGTTATAGTGTATAAGTTAAACCATGGACCATAGGATTCCTAATTGTCAATTACAGTTCATCACTAAGATAGTTCCGCGTTATCCGTATATGATAAAATTCTTTTCATTTGGTATGATATATATATGAGTGTGTGCTATGTGTAAACATACACTACAGTAATATTGATATAAGTGAAACATTAACTATACTCTGAATGATATAATTGTACTAAACTGTGATATGAAAGTGAAGTGACAATTGTGAAAAGGAGGCCGGTCCCTTAAAGATCGCTCCTGGAATAGTAAAAATGAATGTACATTTTTAAAATGAAATTCCCTATAACAATCATATGTTGAACATTGATAAAGATACTAAAATATCGATTGTCTGTGAAAAACTTATAGGATGCAAATACTGATAATGATGCATAAATTATTTGTCCACATGAGAACATGTGTATTGCCTAGGATAAAGACATACTATGCAAATAGAAATTTAACATTGGTGTTACTAAACGATCATTTGTTAAAGTCGCCTATGTTTAGGCGGCAGACTAGAGAAGAAACCAAAAGTAAGTGAAAATATAGACGCAACGAAGCAAAAATGATATGAATCACAGCAAGGATTGACGAGTGAGAAAAGGAAGGCATTATATGCCAGCTACTATGGACTTCCCGACAATGACAATCATACCGAAGGAAGCAAAATTTTTCTGCTATCTACGTAGCTATTGTACACGAATTAAGAGAAGAATGTTGATTCGTGTTTTCGAGAAAAAAAAAAGATCTATAATCAATAAATATCACATTGTTTCTAAAGAAAAATATGGAACTGCTTACAATAAGATACTAAAAAGGGATAAAGGAAACCCTGAGTAACTTTTGTTAGACTTAATGAAAGTCTTAAAAGAATGGGAAAAGTAAAGAGAAATGTGTACAAGTTATAAAGATCTAACTGATAAAAGGAATGTGTATACATTGAATACTACTACAATCTTAATGATTAAAATAAAGATATTTAAGTGAAAGATCATGTGTAAGGAAGGATGAGTAATCATGGAATATAGTAAATGTGGTAACAAAAAAAATAAAGGACATAAAATGTGACCAAGCAGGTCAATGAGATAATGATTAAACGGAATCGTAAATGTTGAAATGAAAAGTATGAAATATAGTAATGTACAGAAAACTGTAAGGATAGTAAAACTATAGCAATGAAAAACTAGTGTGGTGGAAGAATGTAACTGATAAAGATGAAACAGTAATGAGAATAAGTAACAGAGAAGTTATAGCAGTGAAACTAATAGAATGAACGGGTTTAACTTGAGATGATGGATACTTAAATTGTAAATAATTAAAGAGATAAATAAATGGAAGATAATTAAAATGGATTACTGACGTACAAGGATATAAGAAACTGATCGAGATAATGATTTATGACAGACAAGTTAAGAAAGGAAAAGACATGTATAATTAAGAACTTTGCAACGGTCAAAGAGTAAATAATGGACTAAAAGTAATCTTGGAAAAGATGTGATAGACTATAGGAATAAGAAAGGAATTAAAATGGTTAAGGAAACTTGAATGTATTCGAAATTTACTCGAGAGAAATGGAACGTGGAGATAGAAAGAAATGTGACATAATCAAGATTGATATGGGATAATCGAGTGAAAAGTTAATTCACTGGATATATGCATTCCTTAAAGGGAAATTTTGAATCGTAGAACATACCAATATCATATGGAATGGATATATGTTATGAATAATGATAAAATATATTAACTCCTATGTATTATAGAGAAAGGAAATGATTAAAAGCTAATACATCTCTCTATAATAGGAGTGAACACTGTGACTGCATATAATGATGTACGCCCATACATTGTGTCAATTGAAACAACCTACTCATAGTAAAAGGAAGGGAAAGGAATTGTTAGCTAAATGTGAAGAGATTGAAAAACAACAAACTTACAGGCTAAAGTAAGAGTTCAATAAGACAAGGTAATTGAGAAGACAAGGTAAACTGTAGATTAATTGACGTAAACTCACGTACAAGGAGGCCACATGTGTGTTATATAGATAAGAATAGCTTTATAGACAAAATGCATTTGTAAATAAAGATTTCAGAAAGCACATTGTTAAATGAATGACTGAGCTATGATGGTAAATGATTGTATGTAGGTAATAGAAACTAACGATGGATTTGGAAATAGTTATGGATTCCTAATTCATATACCTCAGTTTTGAAAAGAGTACAAATGATTTTAAAGTAATTGAAACAAGAAAATAATCTTGATTAATTCTGTTTATGATGACAGTTAAAACATTGTATCAAAAGAAAATGATACTCTCGAATCGATGAAATGAAAGTCAATGTTTAGTACTGTACAACATAGGAATTGAAAAAATAGATATATACAGATAAAATATTCATCCAATTTGTTAAAACCAATGAAAATAGATACAGAGTAGAATGATATAGGGTAAACCAGTAGCTCGCCTAATGCTTCCTTTCATAGATATTAGAGACATATGAGACAAATCCATTATAAATATTGAAAGGATTAAAATGGAAAGTAATAATTTAATTAAGTTAATAACAAAAGCAAAGTGTTGAAGAATAACATAGGGAAAATGTGAACTAGTTTATGAAAAATTCGAGGATGAATTTTCTTAAGGGGAGTCGAATGTAATATCCTGAATTCAGATAGCTCCTACGTCTTATCAATAATGCCATTAGAAGGCAATTTTTTATGATTATTAAGATAATGAGATTAATAAGAGCTCAAACAAAACTCGGTTAAAATACACATAATTTTTTTTATATTCCTGTGATATTATAGCACACATGTGTTTATAAAAATATTATGAACGTAATTAATAAAATAAGATTAATAAACTGCATCGATATTGGTTACAACGATGTATAGTGTAAAAGAAAGGTAAAACGGTTATTTCTCAAAAACTGTCGGAATGGCGAATTAACTGTACAGGAACATGTAAAATATAGTGTGAGACCCAACCATGTTAGTTTATTTAAGGGAAAAATTATTTGATTTAGTTAAATGAGTAAGAAGGAAGATGAAAATGGAGGTGGATCCCACATCCCTAATAATCAACAATTTGGACTTCATATACCAATTTCTTAAATTGGAAAATTAAATTTACTATCATCAAAATGTTGGATGATTATTTACATAATTATTATGTTAGGAAAATAAAAAAAAAATAGCTAATAAGTATAACCATTGGATCAAATCAAGTGAATCTCCACCATCCATTTGTGATGACTATGATATAAAACTAGAGTTTTCTTCTTTCTATCTCATTTCTCATCATCTAAACAAAAATTGAAGACAATCAACTTCTTCTCACAAGCTCATTTGGCCATCACTAAATTTTCATCAAGAAATCAAGAAGTTTTAAGGATATGGTTCAATGGAGAACCTAAAGAGAAAAGATGTTCCGGAGATTGAGGAGCATCACTACCAAATGTACTAAGAGCTTGTATTAGGAGCTAAGGAAGTAAAAGTGAGTACTTTGTAAACCTTATATTTTTTAAATGAAGTAATTGTGTGAGTTATTCTTTTCAATGAGGCCTTTGGCCTATCCATTGTTAATTGAATTCTTTTCAATGAGGCTTTCGGCCTAATTATTATTATTGAATTCCTTTATTGAGGTCTTCGGCCTATTACCACCATTTGACTGCAAGTACTAAAACTGTACTTCATTTGAATACTGTAAAATCATTCACCTTCCATATATTAATCTTTTCACTGAAATGAATCATTCTTGAACTAATGTCTCTTATTTGAAAACTCAGCACAACTTTTTTTATAAACTGTTTCCATAGTTATGTTTCTTTAAGAAACCAATTGTTTTATTTATGAAATTCCATTGCTGTTTCATTTACTCATCTTCCATTGAATCTCTTATGAATCGTTATTATACATGGTTAAATCAAAACATTGAAACACTTGCATACTAGATCCAAAGTGATCATAATGTATAACTGAAAGCAGAAATCCCCGACTGATGTGGATATTACATCAGACTGTATGTGCACAGGAAAGCCTGCGAATAGGGTGAGCGTATCCGCCTCAGCTAGAAGGGGTGGTCCTAGTCGTGAGACCTGATCAGTCTTATGCTTTATACTGTTATGAGTGAGCAAAGCAATAGCTGTCACTCCACTGTTTACTGTTATGAGTGAGCAAAGTAATAGTTGCCACTCCACTGTTTACTGATATGAGTGGGAAAGGCATCAGCCGCCACTCCATTATTTACATTGGGAAGCACGCCGCTTCTAAGACTGTGATTTCTGCTAAAATGATATTATTGAATCTCAATTTTTATTGACCATTATAATTGTTATTGATCACTGTTATTGAATCTCGACTGTCATAGACTATTGTTTTTGAAAATTGACTGTTATAGATCATTGATATTGAATTCTGATTACCATTGATCATCGTATTGAATCCCGACCGTTACTGATCATTGTCATTGAATCCTGATTGTTATTAATCATTGAATTGAATTCTGACTGTTATTAACCATCGTTATTGGATCCCAATTATGTCTTCTACAGTGCTATATTGAAATACAAAAAATTGCAATCCACTACTATTGATCATTTGGAAAATTGTTTCTCCTTCACTGTTTCATTGGAACCTAAATATTTAACCTCAACTGTTTTTTTACCATAAAAAAATTATTCCTTCTATACTATTATGTTTAAAGACTAATAATTTTATTGTTAAACATATATTCATAAACTGTTTTTATTTATTTATTTATTGTAGTACTCAATAAGTTTCTCTCACACCCATACAATGTTTTATTTCAGGTTCAGTAGTAGATTCAGCAAGAGGATCTCAAGTATCTATCTCCACTTGGGATTACTTTTCTGAAAGTAAGGTGTTTACAACCTATTGTTTGGGATAAGTCATTTAGAGCTCCATGAATTAAAATGGTTTAGTATTGTAATGATCAGTTGAATTGCATTCTATATATGGGTTATTTATATATTAAAATGGATACAGAAATCAATAGTTGATATATTGTGATGTGATTAACGATGATAAATATTGGAAGGATTTGTACTGAGTGTTTTGGTTGGAAGTGTTTCTTTCATGCAGGTTGTGAGCCTGGGGTATTGGTATAGTTGCAGCTGTTATACTGCCGAATTGATTATAAATGTTCACGGAAATTAATGGCATTAATTGTATTTTAATATTGAGTAATGGGGTTCTACGGGTTGTTGGTGCCTTTATGGCTACCCATGCCCTAGGACCGTCACATCGCCTAAGGTGGGATGTGACAAAGGTGGTATCAGAGCAAAAATGTATGTCTAGTATAGACTAATAACTGTTATAGAGTTATAGTGTATAAGTTAAACCATGGAGCATAGGATTCCTAATTGTCAATTACAGTTCATCACTAAGATAGTTCCGCGTTATTCGTATATGATAAAATTCTTCTCATTTGGTATGATATATATATGAGTGTGTGCTACGTGTAAACATACACTACAGTAATACTGATATAAGTGAAACATTGAATATACTCTGAATAGTATAATTGTACTAAACTGTGATATGAAAGTGAAGTGACAACTGTGAAAAGGAGGTTAGTCCCCTAAAGATCGCTCCTAGAATAGTGAAAATGAATGTACATTTTTAAAAAGAAATTCCCAATAACAATCATATGTCAAACATTGATAAAGATACTAAAATATCGATTAACTATGAAAAACTTATAGGAAGCAAATACTGATAATGTTGCATAAACTGTTTGTCCATATGAGAACATGTGTATTGCCTAGGATGAAGACATCCTAAGCAAATAGAAATTTAACATTGGTGTTACTAAACGATCATTTGTTAAAGTCGCCTATGTTTAGGCTGCAGACTAGAGAAGAAAACAAAAGCAACTGAAAGTATAGACGCAACAAAATGAAAATGATATGAATCACAACAAGGATTGATGAGTGAGAAAAGGAAGGCATTATATGCCAGCTACAATGGACTTCCCGACAATGATAACCATACCGAAGGAAGTATAAATTTTTTGTTTTCTACATAGCTATTGTACACGAATTAAGAGAAGAATGTTGATTCGTGTTTTTGAAAAAGAAAATGATCAATAATTAATGAATATCACATTGTTTCTGAAGAAACATATAGAACTGCTTACAATAAGATAATAAAAAGGGATGAAGGAAACCCTGAGTAACTTTTGTTAGACTTAATGAAAGTCTTAAAAGAACGGGAAAAGTAAAGTGAAATGTGTACAAGTTATAAATATCTAATTGATAAAAGGAATGTGTGTACATTGAGTACTACTACAGTCTTAATGAATAAAATAAAGATATTTAAGTGAAAAATCATATGTAAGGAAGGATGAGTAATCATGGAATAGAGTAAATGTGGTAAAAAAAAAAAAAAAATAAAGGACATAAAATGTGACCAAGCAGGTCAATGAGATATTGATTAAATGGAATCGTAAATGCTGAAATGAAAAGTATGAAATATGGTAAAGTACAAAAAACTGTAAGAATAGTAAAACTATCGACCAATGAAAAACTAGTGTGGTGGAAGAATGTAACTGATAAAGATGAAATAGTAATGATAATAAGTAACAGAGAAGTTATAACACTGAAACTAATAGAATGAATGAGTTTAACTTGAGATGATGGATACTTAAATTGTAAATAATTGAAGAGATAAAGAAATGGAAGATAGTTAAAATGGATTACTGATGTACAAAGATATAAGGAACTTATCAAGATAATGATTTATGACAGACAAGTTAAGAAAGGAAAAGACATGAATAATTAAGAACTTTGCAATGGTCAAATAGTAAATAATGGACTGAAAGTAATCTTGGAAAAGATGTGACAGACTATAGGAATAAGAAAGGAATTGAGATGGTTAAGGAAACTTGAATGTATTCGAAATTTACTCCAGAGAAATGGAACGTGGAGATAGAAAGAAATGTGACATTATCAAGATTGATATGGGATAATCGAGTGAAAAGTTAATTCACTGGATATATGCATTCCTTAAGGGAAATTTTGAATCGTAGAACATACCAATATCATATGGAATGGATATATGTTATAAATAATGATAAAGTATATTAACTCCCATATGTATTCTAGAGAAAGGAAACGATTAAAAGCTGATACATCTCATTATAATGGGAGTGAACACTGTGACTACATATAATGATGTACGCCCATACATTGTGTCAATTGAAATAACCTACTCACAGTAAGAGAAAGGGAAAGGAATTGTTAGCTAAATGTGAAGAGATTGAAAAACAACAGACTTACAGGCTAAAGTAAGAGTTCAATAAGACAAGGTAATTGAGGAGACAAGGTAAACCATAGACTAATTGACGTAAACTCACGTATAAGGAGGCCATATGTGTGCTATACAGATAAGAATAGCTCTATAGACAAAATGCATTTGTAAATAAAGATTTGAGGAAGCACATTATTAAATGAATGACTGAACTATGATGGTAAATGATTGTATGAAGGTAATAGAAACCAACGATGGATTTGGAAATAGGTATGGATTCCTAATTCATATACCTCAGTTCTGAAAAGAGTACAGATGATTTCAAAGCAATTGAAACAACAAAAATCTTGATTAATTCTGTTTATCATGATAGTTAAAACATTGTATCAAAAGAAAGTGATACTCTCGAATTGATGAAATAAAAGTCAATGTTTAGTACTGTACAACATAGGAATTGAAAAAATATATATATACAGATAAACTATTCATCCAATTTGTTAAAACCAATGAAAATAGATACAAAGTAGAATGATATAAAATAAACCAGTAGCTCGCCTATTGTTTCCTTTCATGGATATCAGAGACATATGAGACGGATCCATTATAAATATTGAAAGGATTGAAATGGAAAGTAATAATTTAATTAAGTTAATGGCAAAAGCAAAGTGTTGAAGAATAACATAGGGAAAATGCATTGAACTAGTTTATGGAAAATTCGAGGATGAGTTTTCTTAAGGGGGGTTGAATGTAATATCCTGAATCTAGATAGCTCCTATGTCTTATTAGTAATGCCATTAGAAGGCAATTTTTAATGATTATTGAGATAATGAGATTAATAAGAGCTCAAACAATTTGGTTGAGTTAGCTATTTTAGAAGTGCATTAGTTCCATTGAATATTAGAAAATTATTTGCATCGATTCCAATTGAGGAGTATGGGATTTAATTATGGAATTGGAAAGGAAAATGAATTAAATTTTTTGATGGGAAGGTTTGGCCAACATAAGGATTTTTGAATTAAAATATTTATTTTGCTAATGTATTTATATGTGGTGTTGTTTAATGTGTTTGAGAGTATTTTAATGGTTAATAATAGGAAAGTGATAATAAGGTTGAGTTAGGATGTGGTTAGTGTGATAAAGGAATAGCAATTAATGTGCATTTGTATTGTATGTTTGTAGAACCTAAAGGCAAAGGTATTATTCGATATATCGAGGAGCCTCATTGTAATTTACGTTAAATATTTTGGAATAGGAGCTAAGAAGTATAAGGTGAGTACTTAATAATATAATATGACTTGTGCCTTAAATATGAGCATTAATGTTCAATCATTTCCTATTTGAAATGTATTGCAATTCTTTGGCAAACATTATTTGCCTTATTGATTATTGAGCCAAATTGAGAAAAATATTTCTTTATGGCATTTGTCCAAATGAGCCTATATTGCTTTGATCTTATAATGTGATCAATGATGAGAACCTAATTATTTATTAATGTATTATCCATTGAATCATTTCATGGATAGAAAAAGTAAAATGTTATAATGATACCATGATAAACAGAATACCCCTTTAATGTGGGGCAATACATTGGACCTTGTGCACAATGGTAATGGGACTTGTGGATAAGGTGAGATTATCCGAACCTTAGCTGTGAAGGGTTTAAGGTCCTCAGTACGTATGACCTGTTCAGTTGTGCGTGTAACTAGGTATGTGGAAGTGAGCAAAGCGTATGCCACTACTCGATTGTTTATGGGGGAAACACATCGTTTTCGATAAATGAATTTTTTCTTCTAAAGATATAATATCTGTTGTAAATGGGAAAATTATTCCATAAGGACAATTTTGATTAATATTGCTTTATTGCTGTAAGGAGCCACCATTGTTCATACATCACTTGTTTATCTTGTATAATATTATTCTGTACTCACTGAGTTTTGTCTCATCCCATAGTTGTTGTTTATTTTCAGGACCAGTTGATAGGTTAGCAAGGTAAATTTCAAGTTCTATATCTTCGCTTGGAAATTGCACTGCTATTTTGGTGTTATGGTATATGGTTATGCAATAATTTGGAAGTTTCACTCTAGAGCTCCATGGATTGTTAAAGTTTCTAATAATGGTATAATTTAGAATATTATTTACATGGTGTGTTGTTTGGTACAATATTGTTACAGTCTAAGTACTTAAGTAATTTATGGATGAGCTGCGATAGAACTACGGGAAAATGGAGTTCAAAAGCAATAAGCATGAAAATGGTATTAAGTTGATAACTGTTCATCACATGGATGATTAATATTGTAATTATGGTTTTGATCTTGGGATAAGGGTAACATGTAAATTGATGGAAGTAAATAAATAATAAATGGGTTCTATGGGTTTAGGTGATCTTATATTTCCTTATGCCCTAGGACAGTCACGGCTCGAAATTGGGTCGGTCTTGACAAAGTTGGTATCAGAGCAAAGATTTAAGTCTTTATACATATTTTGAGTTGTAAGTTAAATCATGGAGCATAGGATTCCTTGTTGTCAGTGAAGTATCTTGCAAAGTTAGATCAACATTAACATTATACATTAAGTTATCATCCTTTTGTGATATTTATGTATGTTATTGTTAAATATCATTAATAAGTTGTGAAATGTTGCTTATGACTGGTAATGTGTAGATGCCAAGGATTCGTAATCCTGTTGAGAAGAGGGATGTATCTTATGCAACCTCGGTTACTTATTTTGATCCAAAGGCGACTGATCCAAAGGAGGATCCTGATCTGGTTTGGGTAGTTAGGATGAAGAATAGGAATGAGGAGATTAAGAGAGAGCTTCATATGTTACGGAATGAGATACTTAACCTGAGGGGGACAGTGAGGGACTTGAAGTGGGAGCTGGCAAGGGTTAGTAATATGTATAGGAACCCGGAGGCAGGACCGATTCCACCTCTTAGGGATTTGATACCGGGATTTCCCGAGCATCTGTGTGCTGCATGTGGTAGATTTGACCACTCTGAGGAGAGGTGTCCTATAAAATGACATTTGTTATCCTTGTCTACGTTGTCTATAGGTTGTAGGCAGGTGAGGCCTAGAAAGAGAAAGGCCTCTAATGATGAGAGGGACTCTGAGAATTAGTGGGATAGATCATGGATGGGTAAACCATGATCAGATTTTGGCATAGTATGACTTATATGTATAAAATATTATGAATGATCTAAACTTAGCGGTCATGACTTGCCTATTGCGGGTGCGACAACTTAGTTGTAGGCGTGACTTATGGGTCCAATAGAATACTTAGAAAATTTTCTAAGTTTTTGATTCCCAACCTTTCCTAAGACATTTTATTTGTCAAAATACACTTAGATAAACCATTAGTGCCATTCAATTTGATTTTCAAGATCGAAATCGAGATTGACTAGATTGGACACCCAATTTAGGTCAACAATCTCCCCCTTTTTGATTTTGACAAACAAATTGAATTTCAAATAAAAAATAAGTACAATTACTAGACATATACTCTCCTTCAATCAATGCTCCCTAAAATCAAATAAGTTCTTAAAAAATTAAAAGTTATGTTATCTCCCCTTTGTCACAAATTCAATTTCTTATATTTTCTCACTTTTGTCAAGATCAAAAAGAGGGGTTTGGGAGAGTAAGGAACCATGGATTGAAGGTGAGAGAGTATAAGTAACAAGAAAAGAAGTAAACAAGCAAATAAGTAAAAGAATGAAACAAACTATTTTAAAGAAAAATCCTACATCCACTCTCCAACCTCAATTGGATATTTTCACTATCAATGGAGTTTTACCAAGTTCATTCCCACTTAGTGTTTAGGCTCACACCAAACCTTACAAGTGTTTTCCCAAGGCTCACACTTAAATCTTACAAGTGTTTTAACAAGGCTCATACTCAAACCTCACAAGTGTTTTAACAAGACTCACATTCAAACCTAACAAGAGTTTTACTAAGACTCAGTCCCCAACCTAACAAGTGTTTTGTGGATAACACCCACCAATCCTTGAGCAATAAAAGCTCTTACAATAAACACAAAGTGTGTTAAATGAAGTTTAAGGCTTAAGAAATCAAATTATAAGAGTTTAGCCACTTAAAAAAGTTGTTAGTTGTTATTGAAGGCCTTTGAGGGAGTATTTATAGCCTCCCAACACCAAAGGACCGTTACAAATGGGGAATGGCCAAATTTCTCCCTAATAGCTAGAAAATCTACATTAAATGCACTATTAGAGTTGAATTGCAGTAGCGAAGCCTTAATCGCGATCGCGATGACTATTTAGCGGTCACTACTGTTGAATTGCGGGCACAATCTTCATATGTCTCAATGACTAATTAATCGTGGCATACTTTCATTTCTTGTTCAATATGACCGTTGGAATGTTTTTTTGCAATATGAATATCGCAGTTGCTACTTGCTTGGTTGCTGTCACGATATCCCTTTAGTGTTCAGAGTGGCTGTCATAACTGTGACTACAAACTCTATTGGACCTCAACCAATTTTAGCTTGAATTAAGTAGCGATCGCGACTGAGCATGTTATGGTCGCGACTTGCCTGTTGCGAGTGCGACAACCTGTTTGTGGGCGCGAGTTATGGATCCAACAGAATACTTAGAGAATTTTATAAGTTTCTAATTCCTAACCTTTCCTAAGGCATTTTACCTATCAAAATACACTTAGTGCCATTCAATTTCGATTGTCAAGATCAAAATTGAAATTGACTAGATTGGACACCCAATTTAGGTCAATAGAAACTATAGGGGTAGAAGGAACCATAACCAGTATATGAATGGAGGAAACAGTTCCTAAGTTGTTGAAGTTAATGTTGTTAAGACTCAAAAAAGGTTCTCTAATTTGGTTCAGCCTATGGGTATTGTGCTTTAGAGATTGGTTAAAAGAGGCTTGTTACAGCCATTGGATCCAAAACCAATTCCTAATCCTTTGCCGCTGAGGTTCAACTCCAATGCTTATTGCCAATTCCATCAGTCAGCTGGCCATGACACAAACAACTGCATAAGGTTGAGGCATGAGATCCGAGATCTCATAGACATTAAGAACATCCCTAACCCAGAAAATCCAAGTACTAGGAAGAATCCTTGTCACAACCCGTCTTTAGAGTCGAGACAGTCCTAGGTCATGAGCAACTGTAATGGCACCAATTACCTGTAGAACCCATAAACTTAAACATTCAAATAACAATTCAGCAGCATAACAACTGAACATAAAACATATCCATGACTCATAACTTACCCAATATCACAACTTGCATACAAATATACACTTCCAATAATCCAACCTGTTGCCCAATGTGCACAAAGAAAGGGGGGTTGAATTGGTGGATAATTAAAAAATTAAAGATTGAAGATTAGGGAAGAAGAGAAAAAACACAAATATTTATAGTGGTTCTGGTATAATAAACCCTATGTCCACTCCCCAATCCTCAGTTGGGTATTTTCACTATCAATGGAGTTTTACCAAGTTCACTCCCAACTTAGTATTTAGGCTCACATCAAACCTTACAAGTGTTTTCCTAAGGCTCGCACTCAAAACATATAAGTGTTTTCTCAAGGCTCACACTCAAACCTAAACAAGTGTGTTGATCTAAATTAGGTGTCTAATTTAGTCAATCTTGATTTTGATCTTGACAATCAAATTGAATGGCACTAATGGTTTATCTAAGTGTATTTTGATAGATAAAATACCTTAGGAAAGGTTAGGAATTAAAAACTTAGAAAATTCTCTAAGTATTCTGTTGGACCCATAAGTCATGCCCGTAACCAAGCTGTCGTGCCCGCAATAGGCAAGTCGCGACCGCAACATGCTCAATCACGATCGCTACTTAATTCAAGATGAAATTGGTTGAGGTCTAGTAGAGTTCAAAGTCACAGTCACGACCGCCACTTTGAACGCTAAAGGGATATCGTGACCGCGATATTCATACGGCAGAGAAACGTTCCAACAGTCATATTGAACAAACAATGAAATTTTTCCACGTGTCATTAGCCGTTGAGACATATGAAGATCGCGCCCGCAATTCAGCAGTAGCGACCGTTAAATAGACATTGCGACCATGATTAAGGCTTCGTGACCACGATTCAACTTTGACAATGCATTTAATGCAAATTTTCTAACTGTTAAGAAGAGATTTGGCCATGCCCTATTGTGAACCCTCAATTTTGCACCCTTAAAATGTTGCTGCAACTTGACACCTGCTAAATTTCATGGGCTATGCAAAGCCGGTATGGTGGTCCCGCTAGTCGGTTAGCGGGCAGGGGTCAAGAGAGTAGCCCCCCCAAAAGGTAAATGATTTATTTCTTCGGACACAGACTGATATAACTTTTTTGACCCTGATTGAACTTTCTGTACTAGATAGCTTTTTTCCAAAACTGACTGCCAAAATGTCCGATAAGTAATTTCAAATCTACCGCCACTGACCGGTAATTTTTCAAACTTCATAATACCCCAAAAATTAACTCGAAACCCCCAAAAACTGACCCGAAAACCTCAAAAATCGAACCAAAGAGCGAAAAGGGCCGAAACTCGAGACAGCTTGCGAATGTCCGCGTGTCTGCGGGTTGCCTGCACTCATCCACGAGGCAGTCTCGTGGACGCCGCGAGGCGCGTCCACACGTCTCGCAGACGTCATGCATCATCTAGCTCGTCCACACTGACGCGCTATATTGACACGTTAATACGGAGGCTGATGTGTCAGCTCCGTGCTGACACGTCCGCCAGACGTTTTGGCGAACGTCTGCGAGATGACCTCATGGACGAGCGTGGTTCTCAAGAGTGTCCACGAGCGCATCTCGTGGATGACTCCCTTTTTCGCAAAATTCTATTTTTGCCCCTCCTTGAACCCACTTTTTAAGCCCTTTTCAGTCTTTTTACCCCACATCCACCTCCTATAAATACCCCACTCCCTCACCATTTCAAAAGACACCTTGAGCACTTGTTGATTGCTATCCACTTGCTCTTTTCTCTCTCTCTAATTATTTTTCTACACTCATTTTAGTTAATCATCCTAATTAAAATTAATTAATTAAAGTCCTTTTCATTAATTAATCTTAATTAATCTCCAACTTAATTTG
>CATKHJ010182938.1:0-11393 GCA_949750685.1 Vernicia montana
AGGTTAACATAAATACTTGTGTTGTATCTTGAGAGAGAACATCATATATTTTAGAGAAATCTAATCATTAATTCCAATGAAATTAAACCAATCTAGAGAACATAGAAAAGTCATAGGTAATCAATTGATGAAATCTAAATCCTAAATCTTTATCATATATTGAATTTGTTTTTTAAATTTTCTTACATCTATTTTAATTTTTTTTTCTTTACAACTGAATTAATTTTCTAAATAATAGAGTAATCATATTTTTTGGTAATTGTCAACACCTTCCCTGTGGGATCGACACTCTATTCACATACTATTACTTGCCCACGATCTGTACACTTGCAGATTTAGCACAACAATGAACGATTTAAAGAGAAAATGATGGAATTACTTGTGCTTTGTTCAGCTTTAAATCCTCGAGATGATTACAAATCATTCAATATTGATGATATTTGTAAGCTTGTGGAGAAGTTTTATCATGAAGATTATTCAGAACAAGAGAAATTGCACTTAAGGTTTCAATTAGAGCATTTTGAGCTTGATATTCACCAACATACAGTATTTCAAAATTTGTCAATAATTTCTGAATTATGTGAAGAGTTGTTGAAGTTAGGAAAGTTAATAATTTATCATCTTATTGATAGATTGGTTTGACTTCTAACTCTTTCTATTTCCAGGCTACTACTAAACGTGCTTTTTCTGCTATGAAAATTGTGAAGACTAGACTTCGAAGTAAGATGGAAGGTGATTTTTTGAGGAGTTGCTTGGTTATGTATATAGAAAAAGAAATTGCACAAACTCTTGATGATGATTCAATTATTAATGAATTTTGTGATATGAAAGAAAGACGATTGCAATTTAAGTAGCCTAACATGTTCAAATAGATGGCCATATGGGTATTTTTTTTTTTTTTTTTTTTGTCTTCTTATTGTTATTTGATATGAGTCTATATATGTGAATAAATTGTGTTTTTTTGTGATTTTTTTATGCAGAAAAAAATAATGCCATCACTTAGAGCAGATTTTGTTAGGATATCAAAACTTAGTTTTTTTCTCAAATTGAATGTTATATTAGAATTTGGCTTCTAATCAGGTTAGATACTCTTAAAACTTTTATATTATTTATGCTTATATTTCAAATTAAAAATTATTAAAATATATGTTATTTGCATATAAAAATTATTTAGTATGTATTACTTAGCCCCCAAGATTTAAATCATGGGTTCGCCACTGGCCACGGCCTCACGTGTGGTGGTTGAATAGGAGTCGCCTTACCCTGACAGGTATCATATCATAGAGCAGCCATCACTTGTCTGATGGGTGACAACTATTATAGTGATTCACCATGTTACCTCCTACTTTCTGGCGAGGAAGGTCGAGGATGAGGAATCGCTTCGCCTGGCGAGCTGTTGGTTTCACTTGGGTGGTTCTTTCCATTAGGCTTGGATTGGAGGCCAATGAGCATATCCCTTGACTTGGGCTTTGCCATAATTGAGCCCAATAAAATTATATATGTATATAATTGAGCCCTTTATTCCTTATCACAAATTAACTTTTTAAAATTTTTTAATTATATATGTATATAATTTACTCTATTTATAATTTAGTCTTTATTTTAGCCCCTAAATTTTTAATATTTTGTTTTTCCCCTAACTTCTTTAAATATTTAGATTTTATATACATTTTATACCCATATATAAATAATCTTCATTTTAACATCCAAACTTTTAAATTTTTTTATAGTATATATATTTTAATTTTTATATATTATTCATAAATATGTTCAATTTTAGACCTCAAAGTTTTCAATTTTTATTTTATTCATAAATAATAAATTATATTGTTTGTTAGAGTCTATACTACAAAAACTCATTTAGTCCTTTAAACTTTTCGAATTTTTTATAATATTTTTCATTTTAAACCCTAAACTTTTTATTTTTATTTTTTATAAATTATTTTAATCTCATTGAAACTTTGAAAGTTTTTTAAAAAATATATACGTTCGGCCCCATCTGGTGAAGTATAAGCTGTTATTCTTGTATAATTGAGAGACAGAGTTATATCATTATTAACAAAAACCTCCTTTAATAATGTATCAAGGGAAAAAAAAAAACATAGTAACTGTGTACACGTCATGAAATTTTTGTCAAACAAGCATTATTCATTATTATTGTATTTGTAAGTAGTAATACCCATGTTTGTGAAACACGTCTGGGCGAAAAAAAGAAAAAAAAAAATGGTTGTGAAACCCGGACCAATCTAATCAGTTGAATCAGAAAAAATCGAGAATCGGTCTGAGTTACCAATAAATCAGATATTTTTTGTAACGAGTTTTCACAATATGTAACGAACGTTACTTTACTCTCTGTCTAAAAATTCTTGGAATTCAATTAATTATAATTAGGGATGGCAATATCAAATACGACACGATAACACAACATGAACTCAACACGAAATTAGCAAATTTGAGTTACGGGTTATCATATTCATGTCGACCCGATTGTGACACGAAAATAATCGTATCGTATCGCAGGTTGACCCGTTAACTTGAAAACAACACGTTTAACCCATTAACACATTTAATCTAATATATTTTATGACTTTTAAAATATGTATATATAAATATTACTTTTAATCTTCTTTATAAATTTATATATAATTATATTTCATGTAATAATATAAATTACTAGGAGTTAATATAGTAAATTTGATAATTTTTAAATATTAAAATAAAAAATTAATTAATTTAAAATTTTAAACATGTCATTCGTGTCGTGTCGTGTTACTCATTAATTAAATGAATCGTGTTCTTATTTAGATTTTTGACACAATAAATTAATCGTGTCGTGTTCGTATTGACCCTTATCGTGTTATAGGTATAGGTCAACCCGACCCGAACACGACCTATTAACACGAATTATCACCCTTAATTATAATATTCATTTAGAACATGTAACGTGCATACCCATGCATATCAGCAAACACTTGGTATAATTATTTATTAGTATATTATATTTATTTTTAACATATAAATAATAAAAATATGATATTATTTAAAATTTTAGTTCGACTCTGATTAAACTTTTGACTCGTAACTTTCTGCCTTCATCATTTCTATGATCAGGCCAGATTTAAAAACTATAGTAATACCAAGTGAAGCTACACGCTTATATTTGTAAAGGGAAATTCATACACTCAGTCTATCACATCTACACCAAGTATATAAGTTTATTTTTTACATCAAACCAATGAATGATGAGATATTTTAATGAATATGACTATTTTGTCTAATTTTTACTCAATAAAAAAGACATTGATATCATTTTTTGCTCCATTTATTTGTATCTTATTGAATTGATATATACATTAAATATAGACAAAACTTAGGGGGTGTTTGATAACCCAACTTATTATTTAATTTAATATTTTCAGCACTTATTAGTTTTAAAATGATTTGATAATATAAAATGGTCCCAACTTAAAATTTTCAATTAAGTCAAAAATTACTTAAAATAGTAAGTTAAAATATTTGACTTAAAATTTATATTGAACACGCTCAGCTATTGGGTTTTTAAATTCTTTTATTAAAATAACTTTTATACCCTTAATATATTTTTAAATGTCTTATTGACAAATAAAAAATCAAAGCACTTCTCTCTCAATTTTCTTTCTATTATAATTATATTATATTCTTTGTCACTATTTCATCATTCATTTTTTTTTTATTTCTTTGTTATTTTTTTATTTAATGTGTAGAATCTTATTTTTCTTTCTATATGCATAGCTTCTTTTTTTCTATTTAAATTTTAATAATATTTATTTTTTAAAAATTTATGAAAAATATTATTCTAATATGATTATTACTTCTAAATTTTTTTATTTATGATTTTTATTTTTTTTATTTCAAAACCGTGTTTAGTGATTAAAACTTAAATATCAATATCACAAAATTAATTATGTCCAATAAATAAGTTTAATAATTTTTAATAATAACAGTTATCAAACATATTAATTATATTCAGCACTTAAAAATTTTAATATTTATTATATTCAGTGTTTAAAATTCAACACTTAATTTTTTACTACTTAATTTTCAGTTTTACTAAACATCACCGTATTTTTCAACGCTTAATTTTTCAGCACTTGGTATTTTTGAATAATTAGGAGTGAAATTCATCAGTTTTTTAAGAACACCGTCCGAAAGTGAATATGCCGAATCATCAGTACTACATGATCTATACATGCCAGTATCTTGTACTGGTGATATGCTGTTGCCTCCAACATTTAATCTGCATATTGTCTCAGGTACTGAGTCATTTAGGACATAGTATCGTCACTTTTGGCCAACAAAGCTGAGGCCTAGTCCATCTAGTGGCGTGTAGTAAAGATTGCTTGGCATCGAAACAATTTCTATTCCATTGATGAAAGCATACGAGTCATTTGAATCATTCAAAAAAGGAGAGAATGTTATGTTCAGTGGCTAATTCTCTTCAACATATATTAAGTATTCTTTAAAGAAGGTTTCAACTTGCCAACCATAATCAGCATGGAGATCAGAAGCACTGAAATTCCTGAGCAAAGTATAAGGCCCCACTTTGACATCCAAGAAGGGCTTATACCTGCTTTCACCATCCGGATAGTCAGCAGGAAAGAAATAGAGTCGGATAAATTTTTGGCCAGCGCTGACAGGGAATGTGTACGTGAACGGGGATCGAGAGAGCCGGACAGTCATGTAACGGACCGTCGAGACCGAGGAGCCTTGCAAAAGGGCCACAGCAGTTACAGACTTATTGCCAGGTGGTTCTATGGGACCAAATTTTGAGTTCTAATCTCCAATCCATTGGCGACCATCCGACCCGGTAGTAATCCCTGAGGAGCCACAGTCGAGAAGGATGAGATCAGATGGTATGTATGGAGCATTAGAAGTTGTAGCAATTGTAAATTGCAATGTCATGAAACAGCAAAAGGAAGAAAAGGAGGAAGAAGGTGGGTAACATAAATGAGAGATTCATCTTTATTTATGATTGAAAACAATTCTTAATATTTCTGAAAAAAAAAAATTGAAATTATATATATTTTATATTCATATAATATAAGTTGAGCTTCCAAATAATATATATATATATATATATATACAACTCAAGATTAATATATATATACAACTCAAGATTAATGCTTGCAGCATGCATGCTTCACTCTTTACACCTAATATAGAAGCAACACATGAAATCTTGAAGTTTTGATGTTATTAAGGTCTAGTTTTGTTATGGAAAATATTTTTTATTTTTTTTTTCTATTTTTTTTTTTCAAAATTAAAGCTTTTTTTATTCCTCTATTTAATTTCATTTTTATTTTTAAATTTTTTTTTATTAAATATATAGCTATTATTTTTCATAATTCTTTATTTAAATGAGAGTGAAAAATATCATAAAGTAATTTTTCATATAGTGTAATTTTTGAAATCTTAAATTTTCCATTTAAAATCTTTTGATAACTAAATATCAAATTTTAATTTTTTATTCTCTTGGAATAATTTTCTGAAAAATAGATTTTATTTTTGACAGCTAAATAAGACCTAATTCTTTATAATCACTTTAACAATTTCTAAGTCATTCTTTATAGTTTTAAAGCTCTCTGCTGAATTTGTAAAGAGATCCGCTATCATTTTTGGGGTACCCACATAACATTACATTGTCTATAATTAAAGTTTTTTACTTCAATCCTTCAAAGGTGTCAAGTCAAGCATAATCATAGCCATTCTTTTATTATCCTTTTTTCTTTGCTTATTAATTTATTATCCTTTCTTTTATTCATGAGGTTGCTTTTCATAGCCATTCCAATAATCTCCTTCACTTTTGGTAAAGCACGACAACTACTAGTAATGTTTATGTTTGCACCTGAGAGAGAAAGTGAAAGGCTTCCATAATACATACCACATGAAGCTACACACTTATAAGGTGAAATTCATAGATATACGGTACCCAGCCAGTATACCACGTCCACTATATATTAAGAGTACATATTGTGCCCTTTGATTAGATCAGGAGATAGACTTTGTACGGATATACGAGAACTTGCCCGTGATACCACCTTATTACTAAATTAAAAAAAAAAAAGTACATATTAAGCACATGATGGAACATCCAGCATAAAGCTAGCCTCGACTTTATTATTCTTCAGCATATATATTATTTATTTGTTACTCAAGGGCTGGAGCCTCTGCAATTAGGTTTATAGCGAGGGCATTTGCAGGGAAAACCCTTTCGACCGGAGCCGCAACCTATTCCATATCCGGGATTTTTGGTTCCTCCTGTTTTCCCTGGACCTGTTGCCTCAGCTTTGTGATCACCAACTTCGCCTGCAGCATTTGGTATAATATTAATTTTCATATTGTTGGGTGAACATGAAAATTAAAACAATCAACAAATTGAAAATAAATACAATGAACCTTTGATTTAATGGTATTAAAATCATCTTAAAAAATATGAGGTTGGGAGTTTGTAACCCCAATCAAAATTAAATAAAAAAATTTTTTTAAGGATTTTGAAACATTCAAAATCAAAATCATAAAAGTTACACATATTTAGTAGAGTTTGCCTGTCATGTCAGCAATTTTAAGGCTTCATTTCATTTAAAATGTAATTAGCAACATAATTGAAAAAATTAGAATGTTCATTGAATTGAAAAGAAATATCAAAATTTAAGATTTTTTTTTTCTTTTGCAATTAGGCTGTAAAATTATATGCGTACATAGAACAAACAATTAATTGAACTTGGATCCTTTGAGTACTATTAGGTCAAGACTTCATTAGCATAGCACAATTTTCTTTAAAAAATATATATATATATATATATATATATATATATATATATATATAATAGATGATTGATCAAATATATTTGCTTATTCCATATCAGAAGGAAATAGAAAAAATTGCAGGTTAATTAATTTATTTTCTCACCATTGTGAGACAACTCTCGAGCTATAGTTGGAGAGGGCATGAGAAAAAGAGAAGACAAAAGCATGCATATGATAAGAAAGACCTTCATTTTGGAAGATGGAGAGTGACTTGATTATCCTTGACCCTCCAAGTCTTTATTTATAGTCACATACACGGTGAGAATTGGAAATTGACTCTGGATGTACTTGTATTGGTCCTGCCTAGAATTCATGTAAATTTTAGTGATCACATTAAAAATGAGCCCATAAATTAATGAGTTACAAAAAGCTTGGCTCGACTTTAAAATTTTGTTGAATCTTATTTTTTTAAATTCATTTAATAAATGAGCCAAATTTAGGTTAAATAAAAATTAACTCATCTAAACTCATGAATTACTCATTTATAAGCTTTTGAATTAATTTATATATGATACATGTTCTTTATATATATATATATATATATAGTTGAACAAAAAAACAGGAAGAAACAACTTAAAACAAAAGAATGAGACCGTCACCCACCTAAAAAATCAAACAACAAACCCACCAGGCCTTATTATAATTAATACATGCATCCTTATTTATGATCTTATGCATAAATACATTTATATAACAATTATCTATTGAATAATAATATAATCAATATATAACAATTAAATTTTTTTTATCATAAATATTATTAAGATTTTTCAACATATATATTTTAATTTTTTTTAATCAATTTATGAATTATTTTATTTGTAACTTAAATTTATTAAAAATTTTAAATTAGTTAGATTTCACTCATTTAAACTCATAACCTTTATACATATGAGTCCGATTATACTCGGATGGGCCTATTTTTGCGAAAATGAATATTACAAGCTTTCACAGTAATTCAAATTATTATTATTAATTGTTTTGTATTTATATATAGTTTTAATTTTTATTATTTATATATTAATTACATATAAGTATGACCTATAACATATGACGTAAGTATAATTAGGTGAGCAAGAAAATGGTGACCTCATTTTTCTATACTTAATTATATATAGTGCTCTACACTTTCTGGAAAGCTATTTGATAGTTTTAACAAATTCAAACTTACCTAACTTTTTTTTTTTTTTTTTTTTTTTTAAGATAACAAACTTATCTAACTTTATCATATTAGGATCCTAATTGGGCTGGGACTTGGTAAATCTCACATTGAAAATATGAGATTTCAATGGGATTTATATGGATTTTGGGTTCTCCAACCTATGAAACTAGTTTTTGAGGTGTGGTTTTGCAAAAGTTTATAACAATTGATTGATATCAAGTAAACCCACGTATACGGACAGTCGGAGAAAAAATTGTTAGGATATGAGATAATTATGAAATTTATATAGATTTTGAACCTTTTGAATTAACTTTTGAGGTGTGGTTTTGATAACAAATTTTCAATGGTATGAATTGAAAGCTTAATTTAGCCTATATAAAATATATATAAATAAAGAAAAAAGTTTTTCTTTGGATAATTATCTCTAATTAAATTCCCACTTAAATTTTCAATTGTTGTGAATTGTGATGTTTCCACTCACTTGCAATTTAGGTTTTGATGTTTCACATGCAGCTGTCTAATTCAATGGATTTATGGCTACTGTTTAAATATAATAATTTTGATACTGGGATTAATTGTTGGATTAATCACCCAAAATTGATTTTAGGATCAAATTAATCACTCACATTTAAATATTGATCCAATTAAATTCAAAATTAATTAGTTTTAACGCCAAATTAATCTCTGATTTTTTAATTTTTTGTGTCAAATGTAAAAGTACAAATGTCATTGGTTTGTCCAATGGTGGCATCATACTATCCTATCTTCCTATCAAACTGCTGATGCAAGCTTTCTGGAGTTTATAGCTTCTTTTTTTTTTGCCCAATTTATGGTCAATTTATATTTGACAGCAGAAGCAGAGGCACTAATTTTGGCGATGAAACTAGCAATAACTTCTGGATATTCACAGTGCATTTTTTAATCAGACTGCAAAGTCCTTGTGCAAGCTTGCAATGAGCCCCTTGAGGAATTCCCGTGGGAAATCCAGGCCCTTGTATCCATATATAGTCCAAGAGCTCAGAAGGTATTTTGTAGGTGTTTCTTTTGTTTGGGCTGTTAGACAAGCTAACCAGACTGCAGATTGGCTAGCTAATTGTATCTTGAATAGCTTTCTGTCTCCTGCTTGGGTTGTTATTCCTCCTCCAAGACTCTATAATCTATTGTACTTTGATTCTCAGTAATGGAAAATCTGGTTCTTCTTTGGCAAAAAAAATAAAATTAAAGAAAATGTCATAGGTTAAATTCACATGCACATACTTTCTTTTTGGAGTATATTTTTTTTATTAAATAATATTTGCTATTGATATGTCTAATTCTTCTTGTATTTAACATTAATGGTTTAATGTTTTCTCTTTTAAAAAAATTGGCTTCATGCATACAGTAATCCCTAAATTTTTTTTTGGGAAAAATGTATCTCACTCCTTAGTTTTTATTAAAACTATTGCACTCCTTACCTTTTATTTCTACAATAACTACTAAATTCAAATATTTTAATTTCAGTTAATAATACACATGTTTTCAATTGGAATAAAGTAAATCAATACTATAAAAATTCAAATAACATGTTATTTTTGGGAAATTTTAAATTGTAACAAATTTTTTCTTTCTTTCTTTACTTTATTATTTTGCTCAATAAACCCTAATTTTTCTCAATTTGTTGAAATTCATTAATTTTTTAAACATATCAAGATATCTCATTTCCAAATAGGTGATATTTGAATTGAACTAACGTGCATGAATGCTTAAGTTTATTAGTTAGATAAAAATAAAATATTTGAAGTACCATAATAAGTTTTAAATAAAATATTTTAAAACCCTAAATACCAAAATTATATAGGGAATTAGCAATTTAAAAAGAATAATAGAGAGGCACATTAAGATATAAAGGCATTCCATTTAAAAAAAAACAAAAAATATATAAGGCATCATCTCCAAGAAACTTCTTATTTTTCATCTTTCTTCAAAATAGGGAATTAAAATCATTTTTACTCTTTCCAACAGTCTCCTAACTTAGGCTCATTCCTCAAAAATTTTAAGAAGTAACTTTATTACTCCACACATTTAACGAGTGAAAAAGTAGTTCATAACTATTTTTTATTAGTTTTTCTTTCTTATTTTTCTTTTATTCTCTCTTCTCATTAATTTTTTATTAAATAGTTATATTAATAAAAAATTAAATTAAGAATGAAATAGAGAGTATTGTTGGAATATACATAATTTTTAAAATAAGATAAAACAGGAAATTAAATTATTTTTAAAACAAGTATTGTTGGAGTATTCCTCTCAACCGCACATAAGACATATTTGGGCTAAAGACAATTAATTTATTGGACCAAATATACCATTTGCCTTCCACCACAATTTTTTTGTTTTTGCCACTCTCCATCAAAAGCCCATCGTTTGGAATTAGAGTTTAAAAAAAAAAAAAAAAAAGAAGAAGCTGTTTTCTTGTCCTTGAACAAAAAGACAAATATCTTTCTTGTAATATTAGCCTGCAAATATTTTTATGGTAAAGGCTCTTAAACAGTGACATCGAGAAGAAGTGGGAAATTCAAAAGAGAAAATAGAAGAGCTAAAAAATAAAATCAATAAATTGCATGATAAACCATTGAGTGATGCTGACAAAATTAAAGAAGCACAATGGCTGAGAGAATTGGATGACTGCTGGAAAATGAAAGAAAAATTTTGGTATCAAAGAGCTCTTGTGAAATGGCTAGCTGATGGTGACCGTAATACGCGGTTTTTTCATGCTACTGCTGTCCAACGAAAGCAGAATAACACAATAGTGAAACTCAAGACAAAGAATGGTAATTGGGTGGAAGGAGAAGGAAAAATTCGAAGCTTGCTTGTTGATTTTTTCAGAACTTTGTATACTTCAGAAGGGGCAATTAACACAGATGAGGTACTTACTTATATTGATCATGTTGTCCCTACAGAAGCAAATACATCTTTGCTTGCTCCAGTTTCGGAGCAAGAAATTCGTGATGCTACTTTCAGTATGGGAAGCCTAAAAGCACTTGGTCCAGATGGTTATCCAGGGTTATTTTTCCAGAAAGGTGGGGAGGACATTGGAGCGGATGTGGTAGCAGCAGTTCAACATTTCTTTGTTTCAAGTGTGATGCCTGAAGAGGTAAATAGAACTAATATTGCTTTAATTCCTAAAGTTCCATACCCTGCTCAAGCTTCTCAATTTCGGCCTATTTCACTATGCAATGTTATCTATAAAATTATTTCTAAAATTCTTATACTGCGCTTGAAGTCTTGGATGGAACAACTTATCAATGTCAATCAAGCTGCCTTCCTCTCAAATCGGACTATTCAAGACAATGTTCTTATTGTTCATGAGATAGTACATAAGTTGAACCATTCTTCTGCAAAAAGGAAT
>CATKHJ010183014.1:0-15685 GCA_949750685.1 Vernicia montana
AGACCTATAAGAAGGATTTTATGTTTCTAATGCAAATTCAATCAATTGTATTATGTATATAATATAAGTACTTAAAATGAAAAAATAAATTAACTCATATATTATTTTAATTTCTGATTATTAATTAATGTAAAAACGACCCGTATATAATTTTAGAATGTGGAAATAAATTGCAGGTTGGTCCACTGCCTAGTGCCTTCACATTGACTAGAAAGATGAAAGAAAGAAAGGATGAGATGAGTGGTTTCAAATGGTTGTCCTCCACCCACGTGGCACTGTAATTTAAAGAAATTGGGGCCTACAAAGTGCAGCTGTCAGCCAGTTTATTGGACGTTTAAAAAATGGGTCCCATTTATGGTTTTGACAATCCTTGTCTAGTCTTAAGAGTTAAGTGTTAATATGGTATATAGGATAAATATTAGGGATAAAGTTGATCGAACTAATTTAAAAAATATTTTAATACATTATATATATATTTTTATAATATATAATGATTAAAATTTTTAATGTCATGTATATTTATATATATAATATTATTTTTTATGTACTAATTATATTAATACATAATTTTTTTTTCTTCATTTGAAAAAATAATTTAAAATAAACAGTTAATAAAATATATTCTCTTCGATTTTCAATAACTGTCTTTTTAGAAAAGTAATTTTATTTTAATATAATTGTAATTTTAAGAGTTCAATATAATATTTATTAATTTTTTTTAATTTTATTCTCGTTTCAAATAAAATATATTTAATAAATTTTTTAATATGTGTGCATTCTTTTAAAATGATAATTATTGTAAAACGGAGAATGTGTATAAAATTTTACAATTCTAATTTTCTCTGCCAACAAAAATAATCTTAAAATTCATAATTAAATTAAAATTTTAATTTTGCTAAAAAAAATATTATGTTTCCAATGAGTTTTTGGACTTGCTCATCATTACACAGTTCCATGGCCAATCAAATGGACTCATTTTGCTTTGAACCATGCAATAATTTCAAAGCTAGTATGCTTTCTTGAAACTGGTGTTTATTTTATCATTCATTGATTATAGGCAATAATTTTTCCTGGTGTTGGTATTGCAATGGTTAAGAATTAAGAAATGAGAGACGATTGCTGTTCTCCTCTGTACTATATGTATACTTGAGCTAGTTAATTTATCAAGCAATTGGGGTGCTGCTCTGAAAATTAAGGCAAAGAGATGGGTGTACCTGCGTTTTATAAGTGGCTAGTAAACAAATATCCAAGGATTGTGGTAGATGCCAAACAAGAGAGAGGAGAATTCGATAATCTTTATATTGACATGAATGGGATCATTCACCCTTGCTTTCATCCAGATGATCATGTCAGTTTTTGTTTTTGTTTTTGTTTTGTTTTTTTTTTTTTTTTTCTCTCTGTGTGATTTTATATACTTTATTTATCTATTGGGAATTTGTAATTACTCCAGCCTTCACCACCAACAACCTTTGATGATGTGTTCAACAACATCTACGAATATGTTGATCATATATTCAGCATTGTAAGACCCAGGAATCTTCTATACTTGGCAATTGGTCAGTCAGTTTTTATTTTTCATGATTGATATATATAGTTGTATTTCTTTTGTTAATTTTCAAACTATTTTTTTTGTTAACTTTAGTTTTGGTGCAGATGGAGTTGCTCCACGTGCCAAGATGAATCAGCAAAGATCAAGACGTTTTCGAACAGCTAAAGACACTGAGATTGCTGTTGGTTTTGCATTCTTTGGCCTTGTTTAATTTGGATGTATATTATGCATTAATTAATTCTTGTTAATCCTGTTTTGTTAATGAATGAGATACAGGAGGCTGAAGAATTAAAATTGAGAAAAGAATTTCAAGCTCAAGGTAAGCAAGTGCTTCCAAAGCAGGATTCTCAACTATCAGATTCTAATATCATTACACCTGGGACGGAATTCATGTTCACATTGTCAAAGAAACTCCAAGACTATATCAGTTTAAGAATGAATACTATTCCTGCCTGGGAGGGAATCCAGGTTTAATTCTTAGAAGCTCTTTCTTGATCAGCTAATGCAATAAAATACATCTATTTTTTACATTATTCTTTCAGATTTCAATGCTCCAAGAAAATTCAATTCTTCTCATTATATAAACTATGCATTTTTTTTATCAGGTAATTCTGTCAGATGCCAGTGTTCCTGGTGAAGGGGAGCATAAGATAATATCTTTTATTCGCCAGCAGCGTACTCTTCCTGATTATAATTCTAATACACGCCACTGCCTCTATGGTCTGGTATATATGCAAACTCTGCTTCTGTCTATTGTTTTGCTAAACAATAGAGAAAGATGTATTTGCACTTTCAGTTTGAAGGAGTCTTCACCTGCCATTTCCTACTCATTGATATTTTTTAATGCTAATTTTTCATTTTCAAATTTGCAATCTTGATGTGCAGGACGCTGATCTGATAATGCTTGCTTTGGCAACTCATGAGGTTCACTTCTCTATACTGAGAGAGGTGATTTTGATTATTCTAGATGTATTACTCCATAATTTTATCAAAATTGATATCATTGATAGATTTGGCTTTTGACATGCAAGTTCTAATTCATTTAATCAGTGGTTTGTAGAAGTGAAACCTATATCTGATTTGCCCTTGAATTCTTACTCTTCAACACTTTGCCCCTATGTATATTGAGAACATGGTCCTTAGGCTTCTTATTTTGTAGGATGTGCTTTCACAAGAGCCTCAATCATTCTGTCTGTCAGCTTTGCAAACTAGTCTTGGCAGAGCGGAAACAACTTCACCGAAGTTAAGAGGATGGTTTAGAGATGTTCAAACCAAAAGGGGATTGCTTGAAGATGATAACAGAATTTCTAAAAGTGCATTTTTCATTAAAAAGCCTTATGAGGTACCATAATTTTCTTTGGCCTGTGTCGTTCTTTCCAGGATTCACTTAATCTACTACGTTTCTCTTGTATTTGCAGTTTCTCCATGTGTGGATTTTGAGAGAGTATTTGGAGCTTGACATGAAAATCTCAGATCCTCCTGAGAATTTCACTTTTGATATTGAGCGTATTATTGATGATTTCATTTTTATGTGCTTTTTCGTGGGAAATGATTTTCTACCCCGCATCCCTAATTTGGAAATACATGAGGTATCAGTACATTAATTGTTCTAAAATATAACTAATGTTTTTTTTTTTTTTTTTTTTTCTATAATGCATAACATTTGTAATTTGGAGTTATTATGTGTAGCGTGCAATTGATTTGTTGATGACTGTTTACAAGAAGCATTTCAAGAATCTGGGTGGTTACCTGGTTGATATGCAACGGGTAAATTTTATCAGAATTATCATATGTACTTATATTTGGTTGTATTGTATTCATATCTTATAATGATTCTATCTACACCTATCAGGTTAACGACCAGAAAAATGGTCATATCATACTAAAAAGAGTTGAAAAGTTTATCTTTTGGATTGGTACATATGAAGAGATTATCTTCAAGAAGAGATCAGAATTTCGTGAGCAGAAACTTAGAAACCTTTGCAAATATTCAGATGGAGTAAGTGCCAAAATTGTTAACTTACATTAATTGTGAACCTTTTCATAAGCCTTCTCCAGTGTTTCACTGGTGCAATTGATGCTTAAATGCATGCTTCTCCAGCTTGAAGAAAATGAATTAGATGGCAATTTGGACCTTGATGTGAGGAACAACTCTGTTTCATCTCCAGATGGTTCCCAAACAACTCCCGATATGGTAACTATATATTAGAAAAGTTTGCAAATCTGTAGTTAAATAGTCCCAGAAAACTCTATAATTAATTTAAGCATATTTATTCCATAATCTTGGGTGCTTTCCAGTTATTGCTAACAGATGTTTAATTGTTAATATCTTCCTTTTGGTACAGATCTTACAAAATACAAATGAGTTGAAAGAAAAACTGAAAGCTCGTATTCGGCAGAAATCTGATCTTTTACAAAATGGAGGTTGGACAGACAAAGTATGAGTCATGCATCTTGAACTGTCTATTGTTAGTTTTCCACTAAGTTCGCATAGAAGCTTTAGAATGTTGGATGATGTGTTTCCGTTGAATTCTCCAATAGGTAAAATTGGGGATTGCAGATTGGAGAAAAAGATATTACAAAGAGAAATTTTTTGCAGAAAAGCCCTGCGATATTGAGATCACGAGGAAAGAAATAGTATGATTCATACACTATATTTTGAAGTTTCTCTTCTAGCATGATCCTGGAATAAGCTGCATACTTGTATTCTTTATAGATATATGCAATACTTCAAATTCAATTGAGCCTTCTAAGATATAGTGGATGAAATAGCTTTTTTTTTTTTTTTTTTTGTTGATTTGAAGGTACAAAAGTACACTGAAGGACTGCTATGGGTGCTTGAATATTATTTTTCAGCAGTCCCTTCATGGAATTGGTATGAATAATCTTTGTTGATACAACCCAATGATGCAATGTAAGTTAATGATGATTATAGATT
This sequence comes from Vernicia montana, assembly GCA_949750685.1. Classification (NCBI taxonomy): domain Eukaryota; kingdom Viridiplantae; phylum Streptophyta; class Magnoliopsida; order Malpighiales; family Euphorbiaceae; genus Vernicia; species Vernicia montana. The sequence goes on from CATKHJ010183014.1 coordinate 4,488, forward strand.
GACACTGGAAATTTTTGTTAGGTTTTATCCGTATCATTATGCACCATTTGCTTCTGATTTGAAGGGCCTTGCTAAGATCAAGGTGAAATTTCAAAAGGGTTCTCCATTTAATCCCTTTGACCAACTCATGGGTGTACTACCCTCAAGGAGGTAAATCTGCCCTTGTATATATATATATATATTATTGCTCTTATTCTGCTTAATGAACAAAGTAAAACTTTCACATGTAGTGCTCATGCACTTCCTAAAGCATACCACATGCTGATGACTGATGAGAATTCCAGAATTATTGACTTCTATCCTACTGGTGAGGCCTCTTTGCCTGGATACTACCTTATGCCCTTATCCTTTCATGCTTGAAAGCAATTAATTTAATTTGTTGTCCATATGGACAGAGTTTGAAATTGACACAGATGGAAAGCGCTATATGTGGCAGGTTTGTTAAATAATTCTAACCATTTATTTCCTAATTGCATCAAATATGTTGTATAGTTTCTCATGATAACATCTTGGTTGTTTACGTCTTCCATTAGGCATGTTTATTTTAGAATAATTATTGATATCTATCAATTTGTCAATTGTGTTGTGAAAGGGAATATGCAAGCTTCCTTTAATAGATGAAGAACGGCTTTTGGCTGAGACTAAAGAAATGGAGAAGGAACTGAAGGTATGCATTTTCTGGTACTTAGCTGATTGAAAATACTTGATGGTTCCTGAAACTTTCTAAGAGCATTGGTTGTAGATTTTATCACTATTTACCCGTTTTAATGACTCTGCAGAAGCATGAAGCAGAGAGAAATGTGGAGAATGTTGACAAGCTTTTTGTGAGAAGATCAAGCATTTCATCACTCACTTCGATGTCAGTGACTGAGAGTCCAAAAGAGTTGGTCAAGATAGAAAGTGGTGTAAGGTTCGTCTTTTGCTGGATTGCATTTAGTAGGTTGCCCTTTACCCGCAATGAATTTCACATATCAATTTTTCTCACCTGTCTCAAACCAAAATGTTGAGGATATGGAAACTTAACATCCACCTTGAGGAAGAGTTATTTTTCTATGTTCAAATTTGAACCTGTAATGCCAGTCCTATGCTTGAAATTATATGCTAAGACCACTGTATAAGTTTTCACAAATTAATTTAAATAGGAGTACAAATTTCAATTTGCTATAGTAAACTACTTGTCTTGTTAAATTAGTCCTGATGTTAATATGTTTGCCAATTATTTGACAAACTCCATAAGAGCGAAACACTGTAGTTAGACATGCTATATTATTCTCTGAAATGGACAATTCTATTATTGAATCCAGGAACTTGACATATGTAACAGCAAACCATCAACTCCAGAGAGTTTGTCTTATCATTCTGCTTGTTTGATGCAAGTGGACTGATAACAGTTCAATAAGAAATCTAGTTACAAGGTTTATATATGTTTTTTATCTGGTCTTGTACACTGATACATCATGCTTAATCTGCTTATCTATCCTCTTTTGTTCATAACTTCTGGTCAAGTGGTATTGGTGGATTCATTGGCTTGTGTGCAGAATATTGGTTTTGAGGTTGATTTGACAATTGAAAAGCTTTGGAACTACACTTACAAGTCAACTGAACATTATTATTGAGCTTATATATCATTAAACTTCAATGTTGCAGATGTCTTCTGTTTGAGTTGCCGAAGGGGAGTCCACACATTCCTCGTCCTCTAGAGGGTGTAGAATTTCCATCAAAGGTAATTAATTAGTCTTCATTATTAGTATGAAGTGTGCTGGATGGAATCCTTTATGGTATTTAGTTGCTGAAACACCATAGAGAGTGATAATGCATTTGCCATTCATTGTTTACATTCATCAACTTCGTAATCTTACATGTTTGAGTATGGGAAGCTGAAACTGCGTATGTTGCCCTTAACATTTTATGTGAAGAATTTTCAAGTCATAGATAACATTTATGCAGACTATCACTGAAGAAGACATTGTGGAGACCCAGCTTTGGCATGAACACCCTGGCAGCAGATGCACAACCAGGTTTGGTTTCTTTGGTCTTAATGAGCAAATGAATGCATTGGATACTAAACTAACCAATGTATGAAATACAGAAGGCAGGCTCATCAAAGTGCGGGGAAGTCACATAATGGAAGGGATTTTACTTCAAGTTCAGCTGCTGAATGGAAACAAGGCAACTATTGTGGGAAATCTGCTTTAAATTTGTGTTCTGACCAGAATATAAAGGTTGCTGGCAGTGGATGGGGAGCTGGCAGAGGAAGAGGAAAAGTTGCAAGTGAGAGAGCTGAATTGTCTGCCTCTGGTTATCAGCAAAAGGTGAGTGGAAATCAAAATTTTAACAGAGCACAATGTTGGCAGAGCGTAAGACCATACGGAAAAGCTCAGTCAATGAACAACAATAGTTTCTGGCCATCTGGAAATGGTATGACATATAAGCAAAACATGAACAATGTTTGGCGACAGAGGCAACAATTGAATGCTAATTCTTGGGGACAGAGCAACAGGAACCACTCTGGGACTGGAAGCTCTTACTCCACAGACCAACACAAACCTCCCTCCAAGGAATATCAGTAACAGCCATATTGGATGGGTTTAATTTTGAACTCTCTATTCCCATTTTTGCAAGGCGATAATATTATGGATTGATGTAATATGAAGGGAAAGAATCAACAAAAATGGATCTTTCAACCAAAACTTTTTACACTTTTATGACACCATAAATAAAAATTAATAACTAACTTTATTAATTACTTGCACGAAACAATGTTCATAATTCTAAAAATTGGCATCATTTGCCCAAATTTTATTTTATTTTATTGAGCTAATCCAATTCTAATCACTTGCAAGATTCTCTCTTGAATCCTATCCTTTCATTCCTTAAATCATACTCCACATGAAAATTCTGCATTTGAAAATTCCCCAAAATAATCCCTGGTCCACCTGCAGCCTCCGGCTCCTGCACCCCATCTGACACCACCGTCAAGCACGCCGTGAGTTCTCCGCCCCCAACCAAGGCAAAATAATTCTCCAACGGAAGTTCCACGTCAGCACCACCCTTAAAATGAAGCGTCAATTGAGGAAGGTCCAGCGTCTTAGCTCCGGAAACATTAAAGCAAGGCTTTAACCCAGTTAAATTCTCTACCAGTAAATCTCTCTTGTAATTCTTCACTTGTGAAACGAACTCATTGCTAAGCAACTCAAAGGCCTCGCTTGACATGAATGTGAACGTTGTCCCTGAGTCGATGATCGTTCCGCCATTGCCATCTTCTGTCGGCGAGAGGTACTTGTATGGAATCTTCACGAAGCGGTCGCCGACGCTGATTCTCCGGAGACCTACGTAGTAATAAACTGAAAATGCGGGTTTCCCCTCTACTTTCGGGTTTTTAAGCAGCGGTGTATACACCAATGCGGTGGTTTTCTTTTCGGAATCAAACTCAGAGTCAAGAATCAGAGAGCTGCTTTCGGTGGTATCATCGAATTTATGAGAAAGTAAGCAGTAAGAGAACTTACTGAGGCCAAGTTGGTTGGGTAAAGATGAAAGGCCGCGGCCAAAACCGGCAATTCCCGCGGGTTGGCGGGAAGAGTAAACAGAGCAGCCAACAAGAAAGTTGGGTACTGTGAGGCCATGGAGATGGAGAGTCTCTGAGAGTGCAATGCCTCCAGTAGTACCTGAACCGTAGAGGATAAGATAAGGAGGGCAGATCTGGGAGCAGTTTCTGTTTTTACAGTCTGGACACTGTAAATTTGTTGGGTGAATCCAAGAGCATTTGGGGTTATTGCAACCAATGATTTTGGTAGAAGAGGACTGTTTGGGGATAAAAGGTGAAATTTTTGAGAGGGATGAAGAGAAGGAGCAGTTCTTGCAGAGATAGTGAGTGGTGCATGGAAACCAGACAAAGTTACTGCCAGTATCCATGACAAAAGACAGAGTTTGAGGTGGAGTACCAAAGCTGAGAGAAATGGAATACCCTCCATAGCTGTGTGAAAAGACTGGAGTTGTTGTTGTTGCTGTTGCAATGGAATTGGTAGGGCTAATTTTGGGGTGTTTGAGGTGGTGGGCTCTGGTTAGAGAGTTGGAGACTAGATGGTTCAGCTTTTGGAATGAATCTTGATTTGGATTTTGGTTTGTGTAGGAATGTGATAATGGAATGGTAATGGAAGAGACCAAGCCAAATTTAAATATGATGATACAAAGAAAAGCTAGAAAATGGAGCAAAGAACGAGAAACCATGGTCTCTCTTTTTGCCTAGCTAGTGGGTCTGAGAGATTCAGAAACAGAGAGAGTGAAGAAAGTAATCCTTATTTAATTGTTGATGAATGATAATAATTGATTAAGAGACACAACACGACATGGGATAGGCAGCCAGGTAGGTTTGAGGGTTAAATAATGTCACACTGTGTAACTACTGTGCATGGCTTAGATAACTAAAAAGAGGCCATCAATTTATTCATTCAATTGCACAAAATGGAAGGTGAAAGATATAACAAGTTTACGATAATGAAAATACTAAACAAAGCGCTGTTGGATTGAAATTTCCAATTGTAACCATAAATGAGCTGATGCACTTTTAGGTCTCATAGCAGCAACTTTTGGTTTGTTGGCACAGTTTAGCATTGATTTTGAAAAAAAAAACTGATTTTAGACAAAAATAATAATAATGACCATGATGATGATGAAATCTAACAGAGCAATATACAATAATTACCTACTTCTTTGATTTTTATGAATTTAAACATTGTTGCCAGATTCGATTCGGCTGATTTGACTAAGAAAATTAGAGATCGGAAGCTAGATCGGTTCTGAGTATAGCTAAAATTTGGATTGCTATGGCTCGGGAAAAAAATCCAGCGAACTGGCCGGGTAACCAGCGATCCGGTCTGGGTTTTAAGAGTGAGCCGGTCCAAATTAATTTTTTTTTTCATTTTTGCTCCCAAATTTAAAAAAAAAAAAAAAAAAAACTCGTCATTGAAAAAAAATATTGCAAAACCAAACTAGCACAGGCCAATCTATTTCAGTTTAGCAATTGTATACACAGGTCGCGCGCTCACACATTGAAAGTGCGGTTCGAACCGTAAATTTGAGTTTTCAAATGACCACTTAATTAGTTAATTAACCATAATTTTTTCTAAGTAATGATATCAAATTCATATTTCTTCTAAATTATGTTCATTAATTGCTCAGGTAATATTTGTTAATTTTAATTATATGTATATTATATTTATTTTTAACATATAAATAATAAATATTATTTAAAATTTCGGTTCGATTTTGATTCGACCTCGATTGAATATCTAACACCCTTTATTTTCATTTATTCTAAAATCGGACCAAATTTGAAATAATTGATTTAAAACTAATTTTTAACAAAATTTCAAATATAAGTTTTGTTCAAAATCAATTTTAAGTCCATAAAAGATAACTATTTATGATGCCTCTGTTAACACACAAGATTTAGAGAGAGAGAGTAGTGCAGTTTATCACCCTCCTTTTGTATGAGTTGTATGCGTGGGACCTCATAACTTCATATTGGACTGTTGGTGAAGTCTAAGGCAAGAGGCACGTGGTCCTTCTGTAGCACATGAATGAATGGTGCCTTTTCTTTTTCTGTCTCGCTGTCTTAGCTTTCAGCACCATATTACACAATTCGTACTTTTGCTCAACCGCTCCCACCACCACAGTTGACCTCTTCTCCTTCTACAGCAAACAGCAGCAACTTCGTAATGGCCAACTCTGATCTCTTCACGCCTTTTTTTTCACATTTCCCAAAGATAATTCTCCAACTCCCTGTCCTTATGGCCCAGTGGCATTAAGATTTACCATTTACCTATAACATATCTAAATGTCATTATAAGAGGGAGTTGCATCTCAATTTCAAAAGTTCCGGGTTAAATTCAAATTCGCCTGGTAGTAAGTGGTTTTTAAGCATGCAATAAATATATAATTATGTGTCATGGTTTGAGCACGCTGTGAAAATACAAAAATAATTTGGTCGTGTCATATAGGAATAAAAATACATAACACACATCACAAGCTCTGTGGGAATATTGACACTCGACTATAGTTCTCTTAATCTTTCCACTCATACAAAATGACAGATCTCAGGACGCTGGCTATCATTTGATGATTCTCTCTGATGGTCACCCATTTCTTGGAGTCAATCATCAAAATATCAATCCAGTTCATTGACAATAGTACATCATATTTAACTACAACAATTCACATCCAACTATAGCCTTTGAGATAACAGGCAATCAAAAACAATAACTGACAAGTTAGAGATGAGGAAAAAAAATCTTTTGGGATTTCAGTACCAACAAATGCAATGAGAGAGAAAAGCGCATTCACAGCTGATGCTTTGCCTTTTTTCGTGCCAAAAAACGCTCCTTAGCTGCAGCTAGTGCATCTTCATTTCGTTTATGATGGTCATGCATTGGTTGATTAGCCAATGGTTGTTCAGTTGAAGTTTTTTCGTGTAATGAATTGTCTGAAACTGGTATATCAGCTGCTGGCTTAAGATCAACGGACTCAGAGTTTCTCTTACGAGGAGGGGAAGGAGAAGATTCATCCTGATGCCCCTCTTTCACCATGGAAGACTCCCTGTCCGATGTACTAGCAGACACTTTATCATCCAACTTCTGTGGCTTCCCAAGTTCAGTTTGTCCCTCTTGCTTCTTTGACTCCCTGTCTTTTGCACCAAATGCTACATTTTTTCCGAGATTGAAGTAGAAGTCACTCAAATCATTTTTCTTGGTAACCTTTGAAAAAAGAAAACAAACACAAGTATCGTTACTATCGTATTAGTAACCTAGCACCTGCAACAGATGCTTTATCTAACAAGTTTCAAACAACAGGATCCACAGAAAATCATTATGTACATGTATCTTTCATGTGATTGCATTAAAGCATATCACAATTCACTCGAGTAACAAAAGACACTCATCAGGTAACAGAGAGAAAACCTAAGAAATGATTATGTAGCTAACTATATTACATAATGCTATCCTGGTAAAACTTCTCAAAACCGTCTCTCAATTAATAACAGCAAGGTACATTGGGATCAAAAGAACCAAAAAATCTATCAAGGTACATCGGGATCAAAAGAACCAGAAAATCCATATCCTTTCATTAATCAACTAAAATAATAAACCGTAACCAGCAAATATGTTCATTAAAAAAGTTGCTTCAACCCACACCCATACTTCAGAGCCAGAAGTTTAAACTTGGGTAGGCCAACCAAAAACTGGACTTGGCAAGCCGCAGCAAAAATGCAGTTCCTCCTCCCATATGCAGGAGAGAGGTGGGATCACAAATCATTTAGGAGCATACATGCTAGCATTCCCTACCAATCCACATAGACCAGAGAACTCCAAGTCCAATATACATATATCAATTACAGCATCACTGTTCAAAATAAGGTCAGAATCACATAATAACTTAACTGGAAATGATGATAAAAAACTACATCCGAATGAAACAATTTATAAACTAATATTTAGGCTTTGTTTGAGAGGATGAATAAGAAAGGAAATAGTGGGTAGGATTAGAGTTCTCTCTCATTTGGGAGTTTAATGAGCTTGGAAAAGAATGGATGATGAGGGATTAGTTATGCCATTAAAGCTCAGTTTGCTTATAATATTTGACCCATGCAATAGGAAAAGAAAGTCAAGGAAAAATTAATCAATTATTTATGTTTTGATGTCTATAGAGGAAGGGAAAGAATTTTAAGTATCCTATGTTTGGTTTATTTTCAAGGAAATGAAAGGAAAAGATAACTTAATATTCAATTCACCATTATATATTTTTATAAATCCAAAGGGTAAAATTGTTTGATGAAAAAATTATAATTAATCTTGAGGAAGGGACAATAGGTTACCAATAACATAGAATTGAACATTTAGTTCAACTCTTGTATATTACACTAGTTCAAGTAAATGATAAAACCTTTCTATAAATACAAGAAAATTTAACAAACTTTAAAAAATATTTATACATATAGAACCCACAAATAACAAATTTGAAAAATTAGAATCAGTGAACCACAAATAATAAATGTTACAGCAATAGTGTTTGACACACCTTGATCATCTATATTGACAATACGTACGTTAAGGAATTCTTTTTAAACAAAATGGTTATGGAAAAAAGTGAATGGCAAACAGATTCTGGGAACAAAAATTCATTGGGAAACTCCGTAAAGACTTTGTTATCAAGGAACAACTTACCCTAAGACTACAGTGGGATTAATTTTACTAATGGTCCCTAAACTAATGTTACTAATCACTTAATTTTAGCACAGTCACCCAACATTAATTTGTAACATAAAATTCACTACTCATCAACTCATTGCAATAAAGTCACTGTTTCCAGAATTCAGCTAAAGCCCTTACCAGATAGCTGATATAGCAAGCACATAATATTTTTTTAAATCAAAAGTACAAAGGAAATGGCTGACAATTAAAAGCATAAGTTTCTTTTTTCTCTCTCATCTCTCTATCTTCTGTCCCCTTGCACTTCTATCTTGCAAACATTCATTTCCCACTGCATCCAAATTCATTTTAGCCCAGGACAAACTACTCTTCCTCAATTTCTATAGTTTTGCAGGCAATTCTAATACAGTGAAGAAGGGTAAGAAAGGCACAAATTTTTATGAGGGGTTAAGGCTTTGGAAAAAGAATATTTGGGATGGCTAGAGAGACATGGGAAGATTTTTATCAGAGTATTTTGTTGAGTGTCGATGAGTCATTACATAACTGAGCTTGGCCAGTGGCAATGGTGTTTATGGAAGAAGATGAGAGAGATGAGATAACTTATGGTTTTTAATCGTATCCCACTTTTGTTCTTTTATTAAAAAATTGTTGATGCGTCTGCCACATCAACTATCTGAGCAAAGGCCTGACTGGATTCTAGCAAGAGTTACCTCATTGCAATGGGTTGATGAGTTTAGTGGTTAAACTGAAGTTCGATGATGGTGCTGAAATTAAATAATAAATTCAGGAACTGCCTGGTGAATTAACCCAATCTTGGCGGACGAAAAATGACAAGATATTCAAAACCAAAATAGTACTAATTACACAAATGCAATATTGATGCTACATATCTGAAAAGAGATGCTCAATTCATTACAATGAGTGCAATGATCATTAATATACAATACAAAACATGTTATTAGATTGCGTAACAGCAAAAATTCTAAAGTATATAAAAAATAGTATGTCAAAATAAGCTTAAAATATATGCTGAACTACGAATTATAGATTCATAGTAAGTGAAACATGTTCACTGCGTACAGACAAATAGATATGCCATTACTAGTAGCAATGCATCAATAGATCAGGAGGCAGCAAGAGTGTGGTAGTGTAAACCAAAAAAGCAATGACTCAACTAAGAGATGAAATCATATAAAATGAGGACCAAGCTAGTGATAAGGTCAGCAGAAAAGTTGGGCAAGAGTAGAAGTCCAAGGAAAAGTTATACATACATCCTCTTTTTCCTCTTTAAGCTGACGCAAGCGTTCTTCCTCCATCCATTTAGTCTGCTCTGCAAGTTTTTTCTTGTAGGCACTTGTAATAAATTTGTCCTTGTCTGCATAGAGGTGATCATCCTTGCTTCTTTCTTTAGAAAGTTTTCTCTCATATATGATCTCATGCTCTCGCTGCCGTTGTTCTGCTTTCTTGATCAGAGCCTGAATATATTTAGGCTGCAAAAGGAAATCAGTACAATCAGTCAAGTTCCCCGTCTTTTAAACACTAAGGTGGTTTTACTAATATGATTCAACGCTATAATTAATTTAAATTTTCAGTACTTTTAATTTTAAATTATTTGATAACCTTTTTCTATATATCGGTTAAAAGTTTTAATTAAATTAAAATCCACTTAAAATAATAAATCAAAATTTTTAACTTGAATTTTACACTAAACATAATCAGTCATTGAGCTTTCAAACAACACTTTACAATTTAAATTTTCAGCACTCATATTATTCATTGCTTAAAATTCAGCTTTTAAATTTTTAGTTTCACCAAACACGACCTAAGCATGAAAGAACTTCTATTCTTCGTTTTCCACAAAATAAAATGAAATCAGAACAATAAATGGTTTTGTAGGGAAGAGATTACTAGTAATTCTAAAACCTATGGCACCCAATAACTTGCATCAGCATAGAAACCAAAAAGTACAACTAGCTTAAACAATAGCTGGAAGAAATGTTCTTAGTAAATGCAGGACCTGGGACCCCCAGAATTTGTATGCAAGATGGGATGCATATGCGAACACTTGATTGTTCTTGTAAAAACGAAATATTTCTGAGTCATATAATAGGCATCTGGCATCCTAGTTTTGAAATGAGGCCTTCAACAGACAAAACCCTGTCTTTTAAATATATATATTTATTTATAAAGCAGGTATCAAGTACAACAAAAGTACCGTTCTTTCATGGCGATCTCGTTCTCTTGGTTGAGCAGTTTTCTGTTTCATATCGTCATAAACTCCATCATAATCAAAAACTGAAGGGTCCTCTTCCAATGCTTTCTTATGCTGCTCCTCAATCTTAAAAGCAAAAATAAAATAAAATAAAGAAACACAAAAACAAACGGAAAAGAGTTATAGATATAAAATATGTGATTGAAAAAAAAGCTTGCTTACATCCTTTAGAGACTTGTTCTTGGTAGCCTGCCGTGAAATCTCCTTTTCAACATGATCGTCGTCGTCGTCATCGCGAAAGCCAGCGGGTGCAGGACGGGGAGGCCTTGGGGGCTTTCTGGTTTGCTGGGGTTGTACCCTCAGCTGCAAACCGTACTTTTGCATTTCACTACAGAAACGCAATTATTAGGTTACTTATTTTGTGGAATCTATACTAAAAAAACTATGAGGAATTTAGCGAATTTTGATGCAATTAATTAATATGGAAATGAAACAATAATCTTCAAGAAAAATTATAACCACATCGAAAATAAGATACAAATTATAAAAAATAAAAAAAAAACCTCAGTTGCAGTTTGGATTGACTGTGTAGGTCAAAGAAGTTAGGTTAAATTACCAGAAAGGAAGTGCAGAGAGAATGAAACGCTGCCGCTTCGTGTGGAAAGAAACAAGAAGATTTTAGCTGGGAGCTCCGGGTCGGTGCCGGAGATTTTAGTCGTGTCCTAACTCCTTAACTCCTAATTGCCAGAAGTGGTTAACTTCATTGTTATCGCTCTGCAATT
>CATKHJ010183055.1:0-13018 GCA_949750685.1 Vernicia montana
ATTTCTCACCATGAACTGATTCTTTAATTCTAGGGTTTAGATGGATCCTATTGATTTAATATGTTTGTTTAGATGTATGATTTAGGAATTATATTGTCATTGTTCTATGCTTAATTCCACATATATGTGATTAGCTACCACTTAAATGACCTAGGTATTAATTGAAGGATCGATAGATGAAAATTAATACTTGATTAAAAGAATAATGAACTTAGGGTTTACTGATCAGAAATGCACTAAACCCTATGCATGCTTGTGATTAGATTTATAATTAATTTGATTTCTAATTGACCTAATTTGAAAGACACTTCTATTAGAATCATTTCTGATTTTATGCCATTCATTTGCATTTCCCTAAACATATTTATGGTTTAATTATATTCTAATTAGCTGAACTCGAAAGATACGTTAATTGTATTCTAGTTAGGTCTTAATTAATTATATGCATCATATGCATCATTAGGTGAAGTTGACATCCCTAGAAGCCTATCCAATCTTATTACATTCTTCGCTTTCATTTCTTTGCTCTCATTCAAAATCAATTTAATTTTCTTGCAATCAATAGCCATCTTGATTAGAGTGTTTATGATTGTGTTTGTATATATTATTTATTGGCATTAATAGGGTAGTAAGTTAATTATAATTGCGTCTAGGTATATTTGCTCAACTCCGTGAGAGATCGACCTCGGGGTGAACTCATTGCTATCTACGATACGATTCGTTTACTTGCGAGTATTTAAATTTATATGAGCTTATACTAGATCAAATTTAAGTGCAACATGTTCGTTCCTACCAACTCAACTTCGTCGCCTGCTTCCTCAAGCTCTTCTCGTATAGTTTCGACATCGATACCTCCAAATGCTCCGAGCTCAGACCAACACCCTCCAGCTTCATGATTTATTTTTCTTTTTCTCTCTCTTTTTTTTTTATAGAAAATTCAATATTTAATATAAATGCATGTTTTTCTTTTAATTCTTATGCAACTACTTCGCATTTCAAATTTCCATGCCATTGTTTATTATTTTCTATGCTTCACTATAAGGGATCATTTTCCCCTTTTGAAATGTTTTTCCTGTGGAAAAGCCTATATCTTGTTCAAAATTATTTTTTATGTGAACTTTTACTTAGCTTTTTATTTTGCCAATTTTTTTATGTTGCAAACTAAATGGTTGCTTCGCCTTACTTTGTATTGTGCTTAATGCTTCACTAGGTCTCTCACCTTTCTACAAAGTGCTGATTTTTTCCTTTCAACAGAGAGTTTTCCTCTTAGACTTCTGCCTGGCATTCGCTAGGTCTTTTATTCCTTCAACAGAGAGTTGTCTCGCGGTCTTTCACCTAGCATTTGCTAGGTCTTTTACTCTCTCAACAGAGAGTTGCCTCGCGGTATTTCGCCTAGCGTTCGCTAGGTCTTTCTCTCTCTCAACAGAGAGTTACCTTGCTGTCTTTTGCCTAGCGTTCGCTAGGTCTTTCTCTCTTTCAATAGAGAGTTGTCTCGCGGTTTTTCGCCTAGCATTTACTAGGTCTTTCACTCTCTCAATAGAGAGTTGCCTCGTGGTCTTTTGCTTAGTGCTTGCTAGGTCTTCTTATTTATTGGAATTCTACTCGGAGTACTTGTCACCTCTGGCTTTCATCCTCTACTTTCTTCCTCTTAGCTCGTCCCAATAACTCCTTTTGGCCTCTTTGCCTTAAATAAATTTGCAAAATAGTCTATTTTATTTGGAAGGAATATTATATATATATATATATTTTATATACTTTTTATTGATAATACATTTTGAGATGTTGAATATTTCAAGTGTGAGGAATTTCAACATCTCGCATTGTTACAAGTTTGTAAATGGTTGGTCCTATTGCTTTTTGTATTTTGAAAGACCCTTCCCATGTGGGTGCTAGCTTGCCTGTTCCTTCTCTTTTGCCCGTGTCCTCGAGATATCTCATGACTAGATCTCCTTCATTGAATATTCAAGTTTTTACTTTTTTGTTAAAATAATTCGCAGCTTGCTGTTTGTAGGCATCCATTCTAATACTTGCCTTTTCTCGGAGTTCTTCAAAGAGATCTAGGTCGAGTCTCCTTGCTTGGTTATTATCTTCATCACTAGAGAAATTGGCCCTTCCACTGGGTAAACCGATGTCCACCAGAATAACTGCTTCGGTGCCTTATGTTAAACTGAAAGGGGTTTCTCCTGTGGGTTGCCCTGGAGTAGTCTGATATGCCCAAAGGACATGATGGATCTCGTCTGCCCAGCTTCGCCCATATGCATTCAACCTTCACTTCAAGCCTTGGAGAATCGTTCGATTTGTCACTTCGGTTTGCCCATTTGACTAAGGATGGGCTACTGATGATAAGTGTTGTTTTATGTTAAGTCTTGAACAAAAAGCTCTAATTTTGACATTGTCGAACTGCCTCCCATTGTCGCTGTCGAGCTGGTACAGTACTCCAAACCTGAAAACAACATTTCTCCATAAGAAGTTAATGACTTTTTCAGCTGTTATGGTTGCAAGTGGCTCTGCCTACAGTCATTTGGTAAAATATTCGACTGCGGTGAGGAGAAATTTTCTTTGCTCCAAGGCTGCTGGAAAAGGCCCCACTATATCCATACCCCATTTTGCAAAAGGCCATAGACTAGTGATTGCCATTTGTTCTGTTGTTGGAATATGTCTTCTATGGTCAAATTTTTGGCAGGAAGGAATTTATTTACGAAGGTAATAGCTTCTTCCTTCATTCAAGGCTAGTAGTATCCCTATCAAATTGTTTTGCCAGCCAACATCTTTCCATCGATGTGCATCCCACAACATCCTTCATGTATTTCTTTTAGGACGTACTCTGCTTCACTTGGTTTTAAGCATCTCAACCAAGGAAAAGAATAAGCCCATTTGTATAGTATATCATTGTGAATGGAGAAGTGGGTGCTTCGATGTTTAACTTTTTTTGCTTCTTTTGGATATCCTGGCAATTTGCCTTGCTCCAAGTAGGTTTTTATTTGGTCCATCCATGTTAGCTCTTGGTCTATTTCCATCACTTCGTCTTCCTCTTGTATGCTTGTATGGGCCAAAGATCCCACAAATATTTCTTATGGCAGTTCAATTGGATGTGCAGTCACAAGTTTGAAAAGGCTATATTTGCTTGGTTATTTTTTCTCCCTTGGGATTTTGCAAAACTGCAGCTTAATTCCTTTGGCTTTCATATTTTGGATCATTGCCTTAGTCTTCTGCAGATATCTAACCATGGTAGGCTCTTTGGCTTCAAATTCTCGCTCTATCTGTCCAATCACAAGCTGGGAGTCACTGTGGATTTTAAGTGATTTTAGACGAAGGTAATCTGCAAACATTAGTCCTTGAATCATTGTCTCATATTCTGCAATATTGTTAGTTTCTTCGAATCCTAATCCAATGGCATATTTTGACACAAATCCCTGGATATTTCTCAAGACTATCCCAATTCCACTACCTTCTTTGCTACTAGCCCCATCGACGAACAAGTCCTATCTTATTTCATTTTCAAAAGTCTGCTCCTTTGACTCTGCTTTTCCTGTGTTTTCATCTGCTTCGGTTGTTTGGACTTTGATGTTGAAGGAACATTCAGATATGAAATTTGCAAGTGCTTATGCTTTGATAGTTGATCTTGGTCGGTATTGTCGCCCATATTGGCCTAACTCAACTGACCAACATAACATTCTCCCTGAAGTTTCTGGTTTGTACAATATTTTTTGCAAGGGTTGGTCAGTCACCACTATGCCTTAGTATGCCTATAAGTAAACTTTGAATTTTTTAGCTGATAAGACAAAGGCATAAGCTATTTTCTCGATGGGCAAGTAATTTAGTTCGGCCCCATGTAGAACTTTGCTAAAATAGTATATTGGCTTTTGCATTGTTCCTTCTTCTCTTACCAGAATCGAGCTTACCTCTTGTTTTGAAGCAGATAAATCAATCAGTACTTTTTCTCCAGGTAAAGGCCGACTCAATACTTGTTCCAAACTGAGGAATGTTTTTAATTCGTTAAAGGCATACTGGCAATCCTCGGTCCATTCAAAGGTAGTTGCTTTCCTTAATTTTTTGAAGAAGGGAAGGTATTTTTTAGCTGATCTTGACATAAATCTGCTTAATGCAGTAATTCTCCCTGTTAATTTTTGAACCTCTTTTATATTGCAAGGTGTTGTCATGTCTAAGATCACCTTTACTTTGTCTGGGTTTAGTTCGATCCCTTTCCCGCTTACCATACACCCTAGAAATTTACCTCCTTAATAAAGAAGGCGCATTTTTTCAAATTTAGCTTCATGCCATATTCATTCATAATTCTAATTACCTCGGCCAAATCCTTGATGTGTTCCTTAAAGCTTCTGCTTTTGACTATCATATCATCTACGTATGCCTCTAGGTTTTTTCCATACTGGTCTTTGAACATTTGTTCACCAACCTTTGATAAGTTGACCCTGCATTTTTCAACCTAAAAGGCATAGAGTCATAACAGTAGATTCCTTTCAGTTATGAACAAAGTCTTCTCTTCATCTTTGGAATGCATTCTAATTTGATGATATCCCTGTTTTGCATCCAATGAAGATAGGTATCCATATCCAACCATTGAGTCCACCAATTTATCAATTATGGGCAAAGGGAAAGAATCCTTTGGGCAAGCTTTGTTTAGATCAATGAAATCTATGCACATCCTATAGGTCCCATTTGCCTTCTTTACTAGTACTACATTGGCGAGCCAGTCTGGGTATTGTACCTCCCTAATAAATCCAACTTTCATTAGTTTGTCCACTTCTTCATCTATCATAGCTTGTCTTTCTGGACCAAAACATCTTTTATTTTGTCTAATTGGTCTATAGGTAGGATCGACGTTGAGATGATGGGTAATTACGTCTGGACTCACACCTTTTATTTTAGTCGAAGACCATTCAAAGCTGGATAGATGATCTTTTAGGAATTAGTGAGCTTGGATTTTTTGTTCGCCTCTTAAGGAGGAGTTGATCAGCAAATATCTTTCCAATCCTTCCCCATCTACAGATAATTTCTCCAGTTTTCCACAGGTTCGATTCTTTGCTCCAAAATTTTATTGGCTACTTCGACCAAAGCGACCTTTTCTAATTGATGCAAGTAGACACCTTTTTCTATTTTTTTCTTTTCAAGCTCATCCCGATTTTGTGCTCCACATACACACATTTCCCCTCCTTCAGGTTTGGGGATAGTCATCCTCAAATGATTAATGTTGGTCGAAGCATCCAAATCATAGAGGAAGGGTCTTCCGATCAAGATATTGTAGTTCAGTGGTATCATTACCACCACAAAGGTAGCTATTAATGTGATGCACTCTGGAGCTGAGCCTATGGTGATTGGTAACCTCGTTATCCCTACTGATGGTACCTCCGTGCCATCGAGTGTGCAGACTAGATTTACAATATCTTCTAAGTCGCTTTTCTTTAACCCCATCTTCGCATATGCCTCGGCTGTGAGCACATTAACTGAACTACCATTGTGATCCAATATTCTTTTTATAAGAAAATTAGCTACCACTACTTGGATGATTAAAGGGTCTAAGTGGGGGTATCTCAAACGACTCCCATCTTTTCTTCTAGCAAGCACCATGTACCCATTACAAAAGATGAATTTGGGTCCCTCCCTCTTTCTTTGGGAGGCCTTGACTTTATTCTTGCTAATTGGCACTTCATTTGGTCCTCTAGTTAGGCAATTAATGGTCCCAGCTGACCCATCATCCACAATTTGTTTCCCCCATCCTTGCTCGTTCTAGCCTGATTTTCGTTATTATTTTTTATAAAAAAATTTCAAGTACTCTTGGTTAATTAGCCTTTCTATTTCTTCTACTAATTGTCTGCAGTCATTAGTATTGTGACTGTGGGTATTATGGAATAGGTAGAATTTATTTTTACTTCGCTTATCCGAGGGGGTAAGCATTGGCTTGGGACGAGCCTAGATATCTTGATCTTTAAAGGTTGCAAAGACCTTTGTTGGGCTTGCATTCAAGAGGGTCAGCTTTGTTTTGTTAAAGGTATGAGGTGGACGACTTCTATTACCCCTTCCTCCCCCTTAGCTTCCTTCCCCCTAGCTTCCTTTAAATTCTTCTTCCTTCTTTTTTGCTTTAACCTCTGTTTTGGGGTTTTCACCCAATCTTCTTTTTTTTTTGTAAATTGATTAAAAGGAATAAGTATCATCTTGCCTGATGTATTTTTAGGCAATGGCCATGGCTTCTTCCAGAGTACGGGGTGCATGCCTACATAATGCTTTAAAGTAATCAATATGGGAGGTGCCATTTTGTAAAGCTTCAACTGCCCTAGTTGGGTCTAATTTAGTAACTTTCAAGGCTTCTCTGTTAAAACGAGCTACATAGCCCCTTAAAGATTCTCCTTCTTTCTGGGTTACAGCCTCTAAACATTGTGTTCATTTTTTCACAGGGATGTTGGCTGTAAATCTTTGCATAAAAACTATGGCGAGCTATCCAAAATTGGTGACACTCTTTTCTTCTAAACTATCAAACCACCTAGTGGCATCCCCCTAGAGGGAACCTTGAAAAGCTTTGCATAGTACTTCGTCACTTCCTGTCTGTAACTCTATTGCATGTTTATAATCCATTATGTGGGCCCTAGGGTCAGTTTCGCCTCCATACTTCTTCAGGTTTGGAGGTTTAAACTTGCTAGGCATCCTATACTATTGAATTGGATCTACTGAAAGGAGATTTTAAAGACAATTTGAGATTTTTATCAATAGATTTTTTGCTTTTGTCTTCGAGAATTTCTTCTATAAACTTCTTAATAGTCTCTCTTATCTCCTCAGCATTTTGCTGGCTAGTAGCTTCTTGACTGCTTCGATCTTTATGACGAGAGGAGAATTCAGATAAAGATTCCTGGTCTTCTCTACTCCTTTTTTTGGATCACCCATCTCTGTTCTTTCCATCTCTTTGATTGTTTCGATCCATATCGACTCTGTTGTTATGACGAGGTCGTCAACTTTCCATGCTTTGATCCATACTGTCTGTCTGTTTATTTCATCCCTGGCTAGGATTATACACTTTCCTGAGTGGAGGAATTTTTTCTTCATTGTCAGGCCCGAACCTGACTACCTCCGACCTAATTCTTCCCCTACTTCTCTCAGTTATGCGATCTTTTATGCGGCCCTTGATGGTGTTGGATCAAAGTCTAACCTTCGATTAAGTTCTCCTTCGAGTAATACTTTGGTGATTACCTTATTTTCTAGTGTTGGGGTAGTTTGTGGAGTTTACAGGGCAGTGAGTAGTATGTGTAAGGCAAATATAGCTTCGGGGGTTAGAGTAATAGGTTGATTATTATTTGAGACTGGGACTATAGTGTTTAATTGTTGTAATGTTAATGCTACATCAATAGGTTGAGTTCGTCCAGGAGGGGTAACATGAGTTTCAGTATGACTTTCGACTCTTGGATGAGTCTGAGAGGTTCTGGGATCTTTAGGAAGAACTTCTCGATTGCGATTGTCTCCTAATTGAGTCATATTTTTTTCTGATGAAGTGTTTTATAGGTCACTATTTTAATCTTCTGAGGTATGAGAAAAGATTTTAATTTATCGTTCCTCACAAATGGCACTAATTTGATCAAGCTAATTCTGATCAAGTAAGAATAATCCAATCTTCTCTTTGTTGGATTCGTCTTGATGTAACCTGTAAAAAGAAACAGGAATCAAGTGGACTAGATTTGACACCTAGCAAAGCCACTCTAACGATCAAGTTAGTTATCAAACTTAATTCAGATGAACGGAAACAAGGGAAATCCTTGCTCTTTGCCTAAAAGTGTCTTTTTTGGGAGATAGTGGAAGTGAGAGTTTTTTAGACTTTCGTTCCTCGTACCTGTGAAGGTTGATTTTTGGGATATTTATAGGAAGCAAGTTCTTATGTGGATCAGACATGGATTACTAGAACCAGTTGAATTTGGATGGTTGTTTGCGTATTGGCTTTGGACAGCAAGCTCGATTGCTGATGAGCTGGTCATAGAAGCCTTTCGATTATGGCCTTTAGGCAGATTTGGCAACTGAGCTTGGTCCATTACAATCCAATTTGATTCGGTATATTTTGTTCCTCATCAGATTAATTATTAGTTTAACTTATTGACATGTTAGAAATTTAATTAAGAGATCATTGGAGGAAACTTCATATTACTGATGCTGATGGGGAGATGCTCCCTTTTTTAAATACCATGAATGTTGAAAACAAAATTTGCATTTGTTGTCCTAAAACACAAAGAATAACTTGATCAGTTAGATTCGTCATTAATAAAGAAGAACTTGATTAATTACTTTACTTTTTATATGGTCAATGGTAAACCTTCAAAATTCTATGATACCCAGGCTTACGTACGTCCGATCTGCCTAATAAATAAATATAATTAATTAAGTTTTTTTTTTTTTTTTTCCAAAGAATTAATTAATGTTCAAATATAATTACTTAAGCTGATCAAAATCATTGTTCAAATAATGATAAGGACTTCAGCTGCTTTTCAATAATTAGGGCTAGTGGGCTACCAATCACATGTCTTGCATGGGTACTTTTAAATGTAATAATTATTTTTTTTTTCTTAATTGGACTGAGGCAATGGTGGAAAATCTATTATAATAACAATTTTTTTTTTACTATTTAATGAATTTAATTACCAGTTTAACAATAATAATCTAGCACCCATCTAGAGAAGTTAGAATTTAATCTTGTTTTTCTTCTCATGAATAAGAGGATACAGTTAACAAAGAAGTGGACAATGCTTGTAATGCAGTCTAACCATTTGAATAAAGATGGACGTAATTTTTCAAGGTATTGAATTTCAAAGTAGCTAATTGTGTGGGAGAAAAATGCTTAAATTAATGATTAAGAAACCTATTTAAAATTAAATTTTAATCCGGTAGTTTTCTACTATTGCACTTTTTTCTCTCCAATCGCAGCTACATCAATTTGAATTTTTTTTTTTTGCCAAATAATTGTTTTTTTGAATTGTGTGCCATATAATTATTTTTTTTAATTTATTTTATGTAAAAAAGTTTTATCACATTCTTTTTTTCCATCAATAAGGTATTGAGTTAAAAATGAAGATAATTGTATTTACAATTTTACCAAAATATTTTAATGAGTGAAAAACATAATTTTAAATTTTAAATTTCCAATACTCATAGGTGAAGAGATCAATAAAATTATAGTTTTTTCTTTTCTTTTCTTTTTTGAAATAAAAGGAATTTTTGTACAACTTATAACAGAAAAGTAAATTTAACTGCGTTCATACATACAAATCTTATTATAAATATGAGTTTTTCTTCTGAATTTCATTGATCGTATTAACGAAACAATTGTACATAACATCTTAGCTGTGTTTAGTACAACAATAAAAAACACATTTCATTCGGTGACTATACTAAGTCACAAATCGATTTCATTATCATTTGACGAGTATTTAAACAAGTCCGATATTCTAAATACCATACTCAAACTCCTCCTAACTTCCATAAACGAAAACAAGCAAACTCTCATCAAGGAAGACAAAATAAAAAAACTTATTAAATCTCATAAAAGGGATAACAAAACCTACAGAGTAAATGAAAAAAAAAATTAGATCAATATTTAGAAAGACACATATTCACAGATATTTTTAATTGAAAACAAAAAAACTAAATAAAATAAAGAAAAATGAATAAAATTATAGTTGAATATTGCTTTTCAACTTATTAATATATTTGATACATTTGTATTTAGTTACAATCACTACAATTTCAAGGAAAATGCTAAACTTATTATCACTATTTGTATCAACTTATGTGGCATAATGTATTTGTGCAAAATATCCCTATTTTATTTTATATTACTTTGTTTTGATAAGGACAAAAATGTAAATTTACTAATATTTATTTAATAAGTGCATGACTATTTTTTTTTTTTTTACAAAAATCCTTAATTTGCTTCAATTTTTTCTATTTTGATTTTACTAACATGTATTATATGAGTGCATAGATTTGTTGTGCTGTCCATTTATTTTGTTAGTGTATGAAAACAGACAAATGATGATAGATATATATAGGATCATTTGTATGGAGTTTATATATATATATATATATATAAATATATATAAATATATAAATCTAGAGTAATTTCTTATATTATAACTTGTGAGGTGTTGATGTGGTAATGTTGGCCTTTTTACCATTTTAGGGGATTTTTGTAAAGTAATTATCAATTTAGGGTGAAAAATGTAAAAATTTCCATTTTATTAGGTGAAAATTAAAATTAATTCTAAGTTTGGTGTGTTTTTGGATGATGTGGCGGGCCATTATCTTGCCGCCAGACATATGGCTGTCTGTCAATTCAAATGGTAGACAACTCCTTTTTTTCTATTATATTTGTGTAAATGCAACCCTTTTATTTTATTTTATATGTATATATATATATATCACATATTCATTGTTTACGTGTGAAACCCAATTTTGCATGCATTTCATAATTTACTGAGTTGACGGCTCACCATATCGTCTGTGAATTTTAGATTATTGTATAAAAGTGGATAGAAGCCGAGTAGGTGGACTTCTTGATTTCATTTCTCTATCAAGAAGCTATAATGTACATGTTTATGTTTATGATATTGCTTAAGAATTATATTTATTATTGTTGAGTTATAGTAATTCTATCTGTAGTTGTTCCGTAGTAATTGGAATGTTATAGTGATATCAATGATATGATATATATGTTATGATGATATTCATAAGATATTATTGAACTTTCCTTTTTCTATTGATAATGATAGCTTAATGATGATTATTGCATATAGTGAGCAATGAAAGTGTATCGAAATGAATATTTTGATAATGATCGTGTAATGAAAAGGAATTGTTAAGAAATTGATATTGATAATATTATTATCTTAAGAATGATTGTATGATTGTAATAGAGAATTGTTCAATTTGATCCAGAAATTTTTAATTGTATCATAGGGTTATACGTCGCGCCTTCTGTAACCGGGGTGTGATAGTTTATGATAAATAATATAAAAATATATAATTATTAATAAAATAATTAATTATCAATAAAATAATTATATAAAATAAAATAATAATTAATATATTATATTTTATATAATTAATAAAATAGTTAACATAAAATATAAAATATAATAACATATTTTATTTTTTATATAATATAATGAATATAAGTGTATAATTAATATATATATATATATATATATATATATATATATATATATAATATGGAAGTATATATATAGAGAGAGAGAGATACAAAAATAAATTAGAATTAATAATAATTATTAAAAATAATTATAATTATAATTTTATAAATTAATTATTATTATTAGTTATAAATAATTAATTAGAATTAGTAATAAATATTATTCTCTAATAATAATAATAATAATAATTATTATTATTATTATTATTATCAATGAAATTTTTATTTTAATATTTTATTAATTATTATGAATTAAATTATTTTAGTAATTTTTATCCGTATTTAATAATCTCATATAATTTACTAAAGATTCATACAAATTATTATCATAATAATGACAAACAAATTAATAACATACAAATTATTATACATATTACATTAAACTATTAACAAAATATTTGATACCTAAATAAAAATATATGCAAAGTATATCATTGTGTAAAAGTACTAACAACAACAACAACAATAATTATTATTATTATTATTATAACAAACAAAATAATAACATACAAATTATAACTAACAAATAATAACATACCAATAATAACATAAAATAATTACATACAAATAATAACATAAAATATAACTTATAAATAATAACATAAAATAATAACGTAAGAATAATAACTATAAAATAAAAATATACAAATTATTCTTACTTACTACTACTACTATTATTATTATTATTAACAGTAATAAATTTACATTTTTAATATATATATATATATATAATTAAAAATAATTATCAAATAATTATTAAAATATAATTAAGGATTTAAAAATATATATAATTAATAAATAACCAAATTCTAATTATTAATAATTATTAATTACTATATTAATTATTAATTATATAAAATATAATATATTAATTATTATTTTATTTTATATAAGTATTTTATTGATAATTAATTATTTTATTAATAATTATATATTTGTATATTATTTATCACTAACATTTTAAAAAATAAAATTTAATAAAAATATAAAAAAATAAAAGGGTTGTCTGCCATTTGAATTGGCGGACAACCAACATACAAAAAAAAAAAAAAAAAAAAAAATTGTTCGTCAGTCCAATCAGCTGAATGATCATGTCCGCTAGTTGAATCAGTGGACATGTATTTTTTTTTTTATTATCAAGACTCCGAAAAAAAAAACCTAAATTGTAAATTACTTTTAAATTACCTAAAATCAGAATTTTTAAAATTTTCACTCCAAATTGGTGATAATATTAAAGTGGTAAGTGTAGTATTACGTCAATTTTAAATGACAGATCAAATTAAATTTTCATTTATAAATTAGTTTATTTATTTTTAAATTTATTTATTTAATTGAATTTGAATTATTATTTTTTAATCATTACTTTTAGCACAAGTGAGAAAAACGGATATAATAATCATCTAAATAAAGTAACTATTATAACAACCGCTATAATACAAACTTATTATTGTAATAAAACTTAATTAATATATTCATATAAAAAAAAAAAAAAACAAGTAATACTATATTGAAAACTTTAGGTGAAAAAGTGTATATATTTAACGGTTAAAAAATTAACATTAAAAAAAAAAAAACATGTATGATGTAGCCGTGGGAATGCGGCAAACTATGATTATTTTTCCTCCTCTTTTCGCTGAATATGGTCATCACTAATTTTTCTCCCTTTTATGTTTCTTTGTTAATTAATTATTAGATTTTTCCTTTATGTGTACCTTTGTCACGCAATTAAAAGTTATGGGTGACACATGTAATGACGCGTAAGCGTTGAATTATATATATATATATATATATATATATATATATATATATATATATATATAT